>BPLR01013179.1:0-129927 GCA_021605095.1 Caerostris extrusa
TAATAAAATTAAATTATTCTTGTCAACTATTTTCATTAATATTCAAATTAATTACTGTTCTTCTTATTATTGCTGATCTGTTTTGGGACGCGGGGGTATAACTGAGTGGTAGAGCATTCGACAGCTGATCAGAGAGGTCCCAGTTCAAACCTGGAGTGAACCCCTCCTTTTTTTTCCTTATTAAACAATAATAAGGAAAATAGTAATTAACTATATTATCAATTAAGTTATTGCAAAATATCACAAACGAAAAGGGGCGCCCGGGTTTGAACACGAGAACCTCCCAATCTACAGTCGAATGCCCTACCACTGAGCTGTACCCACCTCGTGACAAACAATAATAAGAAAAATATTAATATCATAATAAGATAATATTATTTAGCAAAATATATAATATATCGAATTGTGCGCCGTGTTTGAATTGGGTATCAGTTAATCTTCAGTCGAATGCTTTACCGATGAGCTATATCTACGTCTTATCCTCAATATATAAACTGTACGATAATAATATATCATTATTTAAAAAAAATTATGGGGACACCTTTTATAAACAAATTTTAAGCTAAGGCTACGTTTTAATACAAAAACTTGAAATTAACAACTATCTTACTTTTTTTTTTTTTTTTTTTCAGTAAGTTTCTTAATATTTAGGATAAGAAAATATACAATTTAGAAATTGATGAGCACTAGAAATGAAAGATTATTCCTTGTGTATTTTTATTTAATAATCTCTATCTTGGCTTTCTAAGGCATGCTCCATGGCCAGTTACAATTTCAGGAGATGTTTTCGTTGCAGTATACTGTTTGTACAATTCTGAAGCAGTTTAAAAGCCCATCGCCTCCCTTTTATTATTACAGTTGGTAAGTCTCATTTATGCCAGGAACATTGGAACCCTCATTAATGCCCCACTCTCAGACGTCCTACAGGCAATGTGGAAGGACATACCCTTCAGGTAAAACTTTTAAAGATAGTTATCCCCTCATTTGCCCGTTTTAGGGAGGACAGCATAAATCACCCTCCAGTCAACTTGACTTTCGATGCGAGACGCATTAAGGCTCATTCCAACCGAGGCGTGAGCGGCGATGCGTCACGCGGCAGGGAAGAAAATTTTCGCACTTCTTTCACAGTCATCTTGTGCACACTTTTAGTCTAAATTGGCCGGGACCTGCAGTTTTAACCTGGATTCTGACCCATTAACCTGATTCTGACCCATTCTGACCTGATAACTCCATGCCCCTACCAGGATTCCAATCTGAACCCTCAGTGGCAATGATTAAATGCTAATTAAGAAAATGTTGTTGTTGTTTTCAGCTGTCGAGTACTTTGATGTAAATCAACCGCCACTTTACGCCCAGTAGTTAGCCACAATTAATATCACCCAGATTGTATCACGGAGAGACTGTCTTACTTCAATCCTAATGGCTCGTTCCCACCGAGGCTTGAGGCGGCGACGCGTCACGCGGCAGGGAAGAAAATTTTCGACCCGTGTACACCGAAGCGGCAGAAATCGCTTTACGACACGTGAAGTTCAGTTACTTCTACTAGATGGCAGATCTGCTGTTGGCTCAATCCACGTCACATGACGCAGCAAGCATTTGAGAGTTGAAAGTTGGTCAACTCTGACCGGTGGATTTCAACCGGTTTCAGGCGAACGCTGTGAGGTTAGAAAACGCCAGCAACCTAAAAAAGAAAAAAATTGAAATTCCGTAAACCCCGGGAATTTTAAATTGAAAATTGGTCTTACTTTTGGACGCAGTAGTATATATTCCAAAGAGGGTCGCGCATTTTTAATCCATGACCTACCAGAGATACTTTTTTGAAATTGATTTCGCACGAATGCAATTTTTTAAAATAGAACGTGTTTCTGGCAATCTCATAAAATGTGTAATGAATTTTGACACAGACATTTTGCCATTGGCCAATGTCTTGATAACCAACAGATTTGCGACTCGTTTTAGATATTTCAGCAGAAAAACCGCCCTGTCATAAAAACTTACGCAACCAAAGACTAATCGAAGCAACCAGAAAAGCTGCCAACACGCAACTGACTAAAGTTCTAACCTCTCGGTTTTCTAATATTTATTTGTTTACATTCTTAATAAACTATAACCAGGGCCGGATTTGCCTATAGGAAAATCCAGCCCAAATAGCAGGGATTTCTGTTTAATAAATGAAGAAGTTGAATGATCTGAACAATGCATTTTTGTAGAGTGTTTTAATTATTATCTCTCTCATAAATTGGGGCCTGATGGCCGAATGGCTAGCGCTCTGGCTTTCGGTACCACAGGTACCGGGTTCAAATCCCGGCTTTGCCCATGGGTGTTGTAGTGGTTCGGAATCCACTTTAAGCCGTATGTCCCGGTCTAATGGGATCGTAGGCGCTGCTGGGGCATTGTTACTCCGTGGCTTACCATCAAGTTACACGCCCCCTGGGTAATGCAAAGTGAGTAACATCGGCGCAGCCCTTATGGCGAAAGATCACGGTCTATCTGCCAGCTGCATTAGAAGAGAAGAAAAAAAATCTCTCTCATATATCCCTTTCTTATACTTCAAAAGTAAACAAACTTTTAATCTGAAATATGTTTCTTTGATAAAAAACGATAAAGAATAATTCAATACATAACATTAATGAATGTTTGGCAGTATATAAAAAAAAAAAAAAATTCCTAAATCATTCAGACAAAAAAATTAAATTTCTATAAAACAAGCAGATATTGTTATTCATAAACATGTGTATGGATAAAATCTGATATTTTAATTTTTTTAGTTTGGATTAACGCTTTTAGATGCTAAACTTTAAAAAAACTAAGTTGATAAAAAATGTGTGGAAGATCTTTTGCTTACATTCTTATTAGTTTCAAATTTTCACCATTTTGACTTAAATAAAATATTACCCGTTGGATAAAATCGACCAAAAAGTTTTATGAATTATGTGTATAAGAAAATAAAAGCATTAAAATATAGATACATTTAAATACATCATACATTAAAATATAGATTACTTAAATGCTGAAAAACCGGAAATAAAACACTTTCAAAATGTAAAAAGTGAAATTTTTAATAAAATTCTTATTTTGGCTTAAGAAAATTCGCACCATAAGGGCCGGATTTTCCTATAGGCTAACTAGACTTCAGCCTAGGGCCTCAAGATCAAGAGGGCCTGCATTCAAATTGCTAGCAAAATTAGAATTACACTATTCTAAAAACAGTTAACACCGAATCGAAAATAAGGAGAAATTCTACACATATGACAAATAAAAAAAACATAAAAATGTATTGGTTAAGATCAGCGCGTTCGGCTCATTGGTCTGTTCATTTGTATATACCAGATTGCACCAAAGTATAGTTCATATGTTCACTGATTGCTGTCGCAAATATTGATGTGCCTTATGCTACTAAGTTGTGGTTTGTTCTTGAATAAATAAAGTGTAGATTGTAACAGACAAACGAACAGACCTATTGATATCCCGACGTTCGGTTATATTCGTATTACTTCGATAATATGAAATAAGTGTTAATGTTATTAGAAAGATTCTTATTTTAGGATTGCGTACACGATCATTTGATTCTCGCCTTTTGAGTTCAGTAGGTTCAATACTTTAGTGAAGTGTTTATAGACCATTGAAAAAATTTTTGTGGCAATATTTTCATTTCGCGGAATTTTTATAAAGATTAATACCCATCACAACTTGTTTCATTTAACATATTGGCATATATCACAGTAATGATGTATTTTATTATCTCTCATGTAGTTTACAAACTTAAAAATGAGAGGTGAAAAGGGCCCCTCATAAGTGGAACAGCCTATGGCAGGGAGGACCAACTCCGGCCCACCAGAAGGTTCTATCCGGCCCGCAGATAGAATTTTAATTTGCCGAT
Organism: Caerostris extrusa; assembly: GCA_021605095.1. Taxonomy (NCBI): domain Eukaryota; kingdom Metazoa; phylum Arthropoda; class Arachnida; order Araneae; family Araneidae; genus Caerostris; species Caerostris extrusa. The sequence continues at coordinate 3,881 of BPLR01013179.1, forward strand.
CACGGGCAAATTAAAAGAAATATTTTTTTTTCTTTCTAATACAGCTGGCAAACACTTTTAGACAGCTTGGTCTTATATGCCTTAAGGCAAGCGCTGCACAGACGTACTCACTTTGCATTAACCAGGGGGCGCGTGTAACTTGAAGATAAGCCACGGATGCGGAGTGGTAACAATGCCCCCGCAACTCTCTACGATCTAATTAGGACCGGGACCTACAGTTTAAAGTGGATTCCGAACCACTACAAACATCCATGGCACCGCCGGACTCAAACCCTGTGGAACGGGGCTCCAGAGCGCTAGCCACTCGGCCATTCAGGCCCATTAAAAGAAAATATATAATTATATATTATATATCCATCTCCTTTTCTACTTTGATTAAATATCTTTTTATTCCTTTTTTCAAGGGCTGATGATCTTTTTATTTTCTCTATTTTGTTCTACAAAACATAAATCGACGGAAATAGCAAGGCTTTCAGTAGACAGCTAGCTTTCAAAAAGTAAAGTGTTAAAAGCGGAAGTTCTTTGTTAGTTATTGCTGTAGATTATCTCAACAAACGTTATCTCTTCATCGGTGAGCAGATATATGGGAATCAATATAGGTGAATTAGAAATCACATGTGGCCGACTGCACATTTTCTTTTGGAGTGAGTTCTAATATTATTGATTGCGTATGGAAAGATTGCGGATATAGCATCATTGTGAATAGTGGTGAAATTATTAAAAGTATAGCGTATCTAGTGCTTGTTTGGGTTATTCGTAAAATATTTCAAAAATAAAGTATATATACATATTAATGGTTAATAATATTATAAATATTATGGTAATAATAAATAGTTATTAATATTATAAATATTTTGAAAATTTTAGAAAAAAATTTATCTTTGGCCCCCAAACTTTTTTTCTTCGATTTTTGGCCCCGCGCCGAAAATTTTTCCCATGGCCTCTTTTCATCTAAATCCGGCCCTGACTATAACTCTGTTGAAACGGAGACCTTTACAGCACACATTTAAAATACTTGACAGAAAAATACTTTTATGGTGTTTTATAAATGCGACTGTCTTGAATTTTTTAATATTCTTGTGTGGATATGGCAACATAGGCGATGAAACTTACCTCGCAAGCGACGGTTTATCATTATTATTATTATTGCATACATAATGGAGATCTTTACTTTGAAACGGTTTATACATTTTTGTTAAAAAAAAAAAAAAAAAGAATATGATTTTTTTTTTTTTTTAAACAAAGGGAAATGAAAACAATTTTGAACTGAAATTTTGAGCAAAACAATAATAATATATTCAAGAGTTCTGTAGAATTCTGGAATTGTTTACATTTCTATTCGCCACTCCATTAAAAAACTAAAGAAAATGACATCTTTTTTTTTTTTTTTTTCTGCTGCTGCTTTATTTTTAAACATACAGAGTCAATCATGATTACGATTTTTTCAAAGTAAGTAAAATATATATATATATATATATACTTTTCAAAAAGATAAATTTCTGTTAAAAAGAATGGCAATTTGCAGGGTTTTCCCGTAGCTTACGAAGCGTGAAATGTAAATAACACAAGTTATTTACATAATGCAAGAAGCTTTTCGCAAACTTTTCAGTTTCTAGATTCGCCATTTTTTTTTTTTTTTTTTTTTTTAATGAAATGGTATAAGTGGTAAAAATTTTCAGAAGTGAAAGATTATGAATTTTTTTAAATATATATATATATATTTATTATTTAATTTTTTGTTGTTGTTGTTGTTTATGATCTCGGAACGAAAAAGATTTAAAGATCAATTTTGAAAATAAATTGTCGCTTTTTCGTAAAAGATAATTTGCTGTTGCAAAATTGTTCTCCTTACCTATTTACTTTTGGGTTACTCGGAGAGTAGTAAGCTATGGGTACAAAATACAATTTGGTTGTTTTTGGATGAATGAACGTGAGCTCAAAATCACAAACACAAAAATAAAATCCTAGTAAACTAGAAAGAAAGACAGATTTTGTGGACTAAAAGGAATTCTCAGTATTTTAGTTTTTAAAAAACTAGGCAATGTAAATACAAATAAGGTATTTGCGTAATAAGATGGAAAGGATTTCTATCCTGTTTGGAAAATAAAAAAAGTATTTTAATGGTATTGTACTTTTTTTTATTTATCGGAAGATATATATATTTGTTTATTTAGAACACATTTGAAAATTATTGACATATAGTGAATACATTTTAAAGAGTTAAAACTGCTTTTCAATGGAAACATGAACAAAAAAAAAGACTTTTGACCGGTATCAGCATTTTGCTTATTTTCCTTCACAGGTGTGTTATTGACTTTAACAAATAAACAGAGGTTTTTGATATTTTTATTTTTAAAATATAAAATAAATTTTGTTATTTAAATTTTTCGTCTGATTGATATATCTCTTGCGCATCTATCTGAAGTATTGTTTTGTCTGACTCATACTCAGTGGTAATGTAAGCAGCTAGCTTGCAGTAGGGTATTGGTTCGAACCAACAGTTGTCCGTCGTTACAGTCGCTGCCTTCCGATACGAAGACAATATGTGTAACAGTGTATCGCATTGATAGTCGAGCTGCTTGTGGGGGCCTTCCGATACGAAGACAATATGTGTAACAGTGTCTCGCATTGATAGTCGAGCTGCTTGTGGGGGCCTTCCGATACGAAGACAATATGTGTAACAGTGTATCGCATTGATAGTCGAGCTGCTTGTGGGGGCCTTCCCATACGAAGACAATATGTGTAACAGTGTCTCTCGCATTGATAGTCGAGCTGCTTGTGGGTGTTTTTGGATGGTATTCGGACTTAAATGCTGCCCTTAAAAGCCTTCCCGGAAAGCATCGTTTCATCATTCTTATTGGTGGGTTGTTAGGACCACATTTCAGTAAAACGCAATGCAAATACTCCAATGTACAAAAAAGTACTATTACATTGGTTAAAAGCCAAAGATTTGATTATGTTTCAAAATCAAGTTGTTTCATACAGTAAGTCCGTAGAATATTTGTCGCTATCATGTTTTAGATCTATATTAGCTCGACTCGGGGCTCAGTGACAACGTGTGCCGCTGGTGAGCATTAGGACTGAGGTTCAATCCTTTGGACGGCTATAAGACGGTATACAAATTAAGAGAGTATTCGATAGACCGTATAAAAATTAAGAGAGTATTCGATAGACCGTATAAAAATTAAGAGAGTATTCAATATTCCAAAAAGTAGGGAATAGTTTAAGTGTTGAACAATATTATTAATGGTATTAAATTGAACCATGATAATACAGTATGCAATATATCATGATCTTGAATGAAGTAGATTTAGGATAGCATTTTAGACTAATCACTGTAATTCGCATATTTTAGTCAAATTGAATATTTATGGAGCTTTTTTTAAACTGAAAATTAAGGTAACATTCAATATTCCCCACAAAAAAAATGAAATAGCTTAAGTATTGTAAGTTACATTGTTTGTTGACCAAATTTATAGTTGCTACCCTAAAATACAAGAGCAATAACCTGAAACTTGTATATTTACGATGAAAAGCTTTAAAGAAAACAAACTTATCATACTTTTACTCAAGGCTATACATAACTAAAGGATGTGAAATAATCCCGCTTGATATATAGCAAAAGACACAAAAAACGTTACATAAAAAAAATGCTTACACCGATTTTAGCTAATCTTTAAATATAATACAGGAAAGTAGATTAAATGTATTTTAGCAACTATTTTTACCTCTTTACTTAAGTCACAAAAGCCAACGTGACATATTTATCTGAAAAAATACCGACAAAAAAATCTGTTTAAGAGTCACATGCAAGTTTCTTGTGCGTCCAGCTGTGTCTGGAATTCGCATCAACCCGTTCATAGGTGCCCACCGAACTTTCTCAAAACATTTATTTCGAACTAAACTTCTCTCACATTCGCCGAACATTCCCATTCCCTTTTTCTTAACTCCCCACCCCCACCCCTAGCACACACAAACATCCCCCGACGGACATAGTTTGCATTCTCAGAGTTCACCAAGAAACAATCCATTTGCCTTTTTTTGCCGCATACCTCAGTTGACAACTTTGCCATATTTCACTCCAGACAGGAAGTTAACTGTCAACCGCCAACGACTGATGGTCACTTAGCAACCACCCCATTTCAAGAAAACATTTTGTCATGGCTGATTTTACCTCCTTTTTCCCCTGATTCTTTCTAAAAAGCAGGAGATTCTATCGGGGTTTCCCAAAGTGGTGTGTTGACTTAGTCAGTCTGAGAGTAGGGGTTAAAAAAGAAAAAAAAAAAAAAAAGAGGGTGGTCTTTTGATGGGGATTTGACAAGCCCGGACCTGTTGAAAGGGTGACTAAGTGGAAGTTAATGCAAGGACTCAATTGGCGTTTTGGGGAATGTTTAGGAACCCCTTTTCTGTTCCTGTCTTTTCAGGTTGGAGCATGGTAAAAAAGAAGTGGTCATGTCCAACAGAAGCCACGATTAAAGATTAGATTGTCCTTTTTATCGCTCTTTTAGAGTTCTGACGTTAAGTGCATTTGAAATGAAAGGAATTTTGCGATTGATTTGTTAAAAAGGCAATTGATGTACCAGTTGTGGAATACCTATGTAGCATTGAAAAAAACGAAAACTCTTAACACAAGCACCATTTAAATTTGCTGCATAAGTCAAATTAATCTTGTTGCTTTAATAATGCATTAAAAAGAAATTGAATAAATTACATTATTTTTTCCAATTTTCTTTGAATTTGTTATTTTGGCTTTGGGGGGAATGCTTAGGAACTTATGCTCTTTCTGTTCCTGTCTTTTCAGGTTGGAGCATGGTAAAAGGTAGTCGTGTCCAACAGAAGCCACGATTAAAGATTAGATTGTCCCTTCTATTGCCCTTTTAGAGTTCTGATGTTAAGTGCATTTGAAATAAAAGGAATTTTGCGATTGATTTGTTAAAAAGGCAATTGATGTACCAGTTGTGGAATACCTATGTAGCATTGAAAAAAACGAGAACTCTTAACACAAGCACCATTTAAATTTGCTGCATAAGTCAAATTAATCTTGTTGCTTTTTAATAATGCATTAAAAAGAAATTGAATAAATTACATTATTTTTCCAATTTTCTTTGAATTTGTTATTTTGGCTTTTGGGGGAATGCTTAGGAACTTATGCTCTTTCTGTTCCTGTCTTTTCAGGTTGGAGCATGGTAAAAAGGTAGTCGTGTCCAACAGAAGCCACGATTAAAGATTAGATTGTCCCTTCTATTGCCCTTTTAGAGTTCTGATGTTAAGTGCATTTGAAATAAAAGGAATTTTGCTCATCGTGATTGATTTGTTAAAAAGGCAATTGACGTACCAGTTGTGGAATACCTATGTAGCATTGAAAAAAACGAAAACTCTTAACACAAGCACCATTTAAATTTGCTGCATAAGTCAAATTAATCAATAATGCATTAAATTAATTAAATTAATAATACATTAAAAGGAAATTGAATAAACTTAAAATAATGTTTCAAATTTTCTTTGAATTTGTTATTTTGGCTTTTTGGGGAATGTTTAGGAACCCCTTTTCTCTCCATACTCTTTCTGTCTTTTGAGGTTGGAACATGGTAAAAAGAGGGTAGTGTCTAACAGAAGCCACGATTGTTGAATTGTTGATTGTTGAATACCTTTGTGGTATTTAAAAAAAAAATGAAAACTTAACAGAAGCTCCGTTTAAGTTTGCTGCATAAATCAATTTAATCTTGTTTCTTTAGTAGCGCATTAAAGGAAATTAAATTATTTTTCAAATTTTCTCTGAATTTGTTATTTTATTATAAATTTACTGTTTTCCTCATTTTCTATAAAATTTTTACTTGCCGTTCCTATGAGGGGAAAAAGCTGAAATTTCACTAATTTATTAGTTTTTTATTTATTTATTTATCTTATTTATTTATTTTTAGCTTTTATTAAAAAAGAATAGGTTTCCAACGTGTTAAAAAATTGCAGTCTAAATAGTCCACTTGTGTTAATTCAGCGTTAATTTTCTGTGATTGTATTTAATTGCCTTTGTTGTAAGATTGATAAAAGCAGACTTGTTGATACTGATAAAATTAGATGTAAAAGGATGCTTTAATTTAAATACTACCATTAGATCATCTAAAAGAATAGATGGCAACATTAGTAGTACATTAACATGTGATATTGAAAATAGTGGGTCCTGATGGCCCAGTGACTAAGCGCTCTGGCGCTTGGTGCCACAAATTTCAGGTTCGGGTCCCAGCGGGGCCATGGGTATTGTAGTGATCCGCAATCCAATTTAAACCATAGGACCCCTGTCTAATAGGACTGTAGAGAGTTGGGTATAAGGCTAGAACCTCTATCCCGTAAAAATGAAAAACAACTCCCTGTCTCGATATCTGCTAGCATGCTAACGGCCTTGGCCTACCATGGGACTGTTGCCCTAATGAAGAAGTAATAATAGCAACATTTCATTAATCTAATGTCAAAGTTACAAAATATGATTTGTATTGTTTATTGTTTTAAATGCATAATTGCAATTATTTTTCCAAAATCAAAATTTTAAACCTTCAGACAATGAAAAACTTTTTAAGCCATTTGGTCTCATTTTGAACCATTTGAAAAAATAAATAAAAGAATCAAAAAGTTGATGAGCAAATCGTCTAAGCGTAAAAATTTAAATGGTCAAATTTTTTGCAAATCGAAAATATGGACGCATGACAAGTCTACTTAACACAGCTTGGAGAATCAAATTGATTTGGTCGAGAATGTCAGAGAGTTTCGCATCAGAAATTGTAGGGAACGAACGAAGAAAACGAAGATAAATACCATTATCCATATTACACAACAGGATGGAATCATGACCTCAAGCCTGCCTAATTTCTTTTATGACCCATCCGCAATACTCTCCAGTTCTAAGAAATCTCCCATCGTGTTCTCTTCTGCCTTGGCAGTGAGTACTGAGAAACTATGCTAAAAGAAAAGAAAAAAAAAAAAAAAATTCAATTTCTGAAAGCATCAAACTCTACCCTGCATTAACAAACTTTACTTCCGATCTTCAGTTTGAAAGGTTGTTCGTATGTTTTCAGTTTCCTTAAAGTTTTTTTTTTGTGATTATATCTCTGTATTTCCTATTTATTTCCATTATATATGTGTTTATATGTCTGCTATGTATTCACGTATTTATATGCTTGTATTGGGCCTAATTTGTCCCCTCTCCCTTTTAACTTCTTTCCCACCTATCAATTGTTTGCTTTAATTTTTTTAATTTCTGCTAATTCTGTGATACTTTGTTGTATTAGATTTGAATTCTGAGCAAATATATACTACGTGCACAGGTACTCGACTATCCTGTACAATTTAGTAGGAAACCAGATATTCCACGGAACAACCCCTAATTAATGAAAAATTTTAGAAATTTAGTATTATTAAAACAGATTTTGGGAAAGTTTTCTCCTCTCTTTGATAAAATACTAACAAATTTGAACAACTTTTGTTTCTTTCTCCTCTCTTTTGATAAAATACTAACAAATTTGAACAACTTTTGTTTCTTTCTCCCTCTTTTGATAAAATACTAACAAATTTGAACAACTTTTGTTTCTTTCTCTCTACTTTTGACAAAATATTAACAGACTTGTCTAATCTAAAGTTAAATCATATTGTTGTCAAATTTAAAACCAATTTTATTTTACACCAAATTTAGCTACTGACGGAGACAGAGTCAAACCGGAAGGGGGGGGAATGGAACAAGAACCAAAAATCTGGACGTATGACAAGCCTACTTAACACTGCTTGGAGAATCAAGTCGATTTGGTCTAGGACAGGGAGGGGCAAACTACGGCCCGCCGGAAGGTTCTATCCGGCCAGCGGATAGAATTTTAATTTGCCGGTCAGAGGCAAATTAAAAGAAACATATATATTCATATATTATATATCCCTCTCCTTTTCTACTTTGATTAATTATTATTTTCTTTCTTTCTTTCTTTTTTTCAAAGGACTGATGATCCTTTAACTTTCTCTATTTTTGTTCTACAAAACATAAATCGACCATGCCTTTTTTTACTTTGCCTTTCAACGTAAATTGTGAGGCAGTGAGGTCAGATTTGCAGGTTGAATGAATTGAGTTGCAATCTATCAATGATCTCGAGCAGTTGTTTCTAAATATGTCAAAGTTAAAGAGTTTTTACAAATCATTATAGAAAGGGAATTTCCCAAATTTAATATCTCACGCCCAAGAAAATCAGTGCTATGTTTGCTTCACCTTATATATGTGAACAAGTATTTTCAGCTATGAACCTTAGAAAAAATTATTTCAGAAGTAGACTGACAGATGAGCATTTAGCCTCGTTCCTTAGAATCAGTACATCTCACTTCGAACCTGTATATAAGGAACTTTTACAAATGAAATTGCAATTTCATTCATCTCATTAACATATTTAATTTGTAATACTTGTATAGTGTTCTAAACATTTTAGAAAAATTTATCTTATCCCACCAAACTTTTTTTTTTTTTTTTTTTTTCGATTTATGGCCCGCGACCGAAACAGTTTGTCCATCCCTGGTTTAGAGAATCAGGTTAATTTGGTCAAGAATGTCAGAAAGTTTCTCATCCGAAAACTGTGGTGGCCGTATTGAGTCCAACCTCTTTCAGACAAATACAACCCTTCTTCCATGATGAATAGTCCACCGGACAGTGACATCATCATCGTCGTTCTATTCCAGTCAGGGAGGGAGGGGGGAGTATCTCCCTCGATTCGGGTGGCGTCTTCATCTGCGTTTTTCGAGGTGTGAGCCCTTTTAATGACATCATTGCAGGTGACCCATTTGGAGGTGACGTTTTTATGGTAGCCTTTGATTTAGACGCCTTTTAGACCTCCTACATGGACCTTTCTGGTCGGAAATTTGTCGCCCTGGGGATTTGTGGAGGATGATCGTTAAATTGATAAGGCAGAGTTCGCAGGTTATCGAGTTGAGCAATTTCTGCGGGCATTGCAACAGATTCAATATAGTTTTCCATCAGGGAAGAGAATTCAGAGTTAGCTGTCAATAAATGAAGTGTTGTTAGCAGATCTCGTCTTATGACGGAAATTCTGTTCCATACTTTTTCGTAAATAGAGTCTGTCTTGAAAGATTTTGTTCATGAGTTATTATTACTATTATAATTATATATATATATATATATATATATATATATACATATTATTATTATTATTATTTATGTAATTAAAATCATTTTTTCTATAATTCTTAAAAATCTTTTGGGAATTTCAGTCCTTTTTTTTATTCTTTTGTCTGTTCATGAGGTTATTATTATTATATTATATAGTTAATATAAATAGTTAGCATTTTTCTCGAATACTGTTCCATACTTTTCGTAAATAGAGTCTGCCAAAAAGTAAAAGATCAAAATTATTTTTTTTTTTTTTTCAAAAACTCTTTTATTTATTTTTCCAAATTTATTTCAGTCTTCAAAGTAATCCCCCTCCGGACACAATGCACTTACGCCAATTTTTTTTCTAATCCTCAATGCGAGCTAAAAAGTCATCGGCAGGGATGGCCTTCAACGTTGAATTTCGCCGACTCACGTTGAATCTCTCCAATCGATTCAAAACGGTGTCCCCGGCGTGGTCTTTTGAGTTCAGGGAATAGCCAGAAGTCGAAAGGTGTGGTGATTGTGGAACGATATGGGTTTCATTTTTGACAAAAATGTCACGAAGAATCAATGCAGTGTATTTGACGCATTTGAGGTCCAAAATAGGATTCACCGATCCTTTTGAAATTCCAACATCATCAGGAAGGTCTCTAATTGTGTGTGTGTATATATATATGATTTCAGAATTTCGAGTAGTTCCGTTGTAAATGTTTAATTTCTTCTTTTGTCAAATTCTGTTATTTGTAGTATTTTAATCAACATTTGGTCAAATTGTTAGTGGTTTGGATTTCACGTTAAACTGTTGGTTCCTATTTTAACCTAAAAGTATGCACAAAATGACCGTAGAGAAACAAACCAAACAAAAATGGAAACAAAATTTTCTTCTAAATCTTATTTGTCGTTTGTTTGGGAACCCTTTTTGTTCTACTGACCACCCTTTTCCTTTAATGAAACTACCATTGTCCCCTTCCACACTATAATATGTTTAAATGCATGTAATGTAATCAAATGCTGCAATCAAAACCCACAGTTAAGAACTCATGAATTATGCATTTTTAAATGTTTCAGAATATTTGCCACTGAGTTATCAGAATTGTCAAAAAGAAGAAAACAAGTAATATAAAAAAAAATTTTTAAAGTCAATTCCTACTTTTTTTTTTCACTCTATTGCAGAAAGTCCTTTATAAATAATTTTTATTCATTTTTTTAAGTTTATCAGGCGCCATCTATTGGTAGATATATGCAATTTAAATCTAAAAAAGTAAAATTAATGAATTAATATTTGAAAGAACTGTATTAACATCAGTGTCATCCACTACAAGTTTAAAAAAACGAATTTGAACTTGAGTGGATGAATAAAGAGTATTTTATGGACGATTGAAAATTTGAACAAGATATATATAGGGAGAGTGTGAACTAATAGAAGGAATTAAAAAAACTTGTTAAAGAGAACTTATCTTGATCTTAAAAAAAAAAAAAAAAAAAGTGAAATATATATTATCTTCTTTGACATTCATTGTAAGACAATTAGTTATTCGAATTAATAATTCTCTTCTATGCAAATTATTATAGAAAAGAAATTGCTGAAAATAGTAGAAAAAGAAAATTAAAATCTTTGATTTAGTAGCGGTTTTCATGTTTAAAACACAACATCGATTTGCCATCAATAAATCTGTCCGAATCTTTTTAAAGACAGCTTGTTTTTCTTGGTTTGAATAATAAATGGATAAAGAAGGCTACGACGATTTATGGCTCGAAAGGGTTATAAAACATCATCTTCAGTAAATACAACATGACAAATGAATGGGTCAGTGATGAATGGGTATTCGAGTAACATGTGAAAGTCGCCAAGGAAAAATATGCAGAATTTCGGACCCATAGGGAAAAAGAAATAAAAATACGCACTCATTTAAAATTCCTTTGGTGTTTTTCTATGCTTTCCTCTTGTCAGTAAAGTAAAATTTATTGTTATAAAAGTGAAATCGCTTTGTAAAAAAAAAAGAGACAAAATGCAATTACTTGAGAATAGTTTCCTGATTTTATTTCTTGTTGAATGGCCTTGGTTTGCTATATTAGGGGTTACAAAGCTCCAAAGGCAAAGTCAAACCAAAAGCTTTCGTGTCTATAGACACGATATTCTGTAGGATATTCTGTACACCTGTACAGCTGTAGGATATTTTTCTGTACAACTGTAAGATAATCTGGCCAACAGATTTTATTCACAGTATTAATGAAATCTGTTGGCCAGAATAGCCTGCAGTTGTATTCAATGAGGAAGAGAATGGCTGGCAACCATTGGCAGATTTCTTTAATTTTAACACTTTCCCATATAGGAAAATGTATCTTAAAATTTTAAGATTAAAGTCATAATTTTTTTTTCGAAAGTTTCCTAATAATAGTAGTTCCTAGCTAGATTACAGCCCTTCATAGGGTTCTTTATTGAAAACAATTATTAAAATATTAAAATTAGTTTTTATTTATTTTTTGAAAGTGTCTTCTGATCAATTAATAGAAGTATCCTAGCTAGATTGCAGTCCTTCATGTTGTTCTTTATATAAAAAAATTATTAAAATATTAAGATTAAAGTCATGTCATCTTATCTACTAATAGTAGTCTCCTATGTAGATTGCAGTCCTGCATACGGTTCTTTATGTAACTAATTATTAAAATATTTAGATTAAAGCCATATTTTTTTTTTTGAAAATGCCTTCTTATCTATTAATAGTAATACCCTAGGTAGATCACAGTCCTTCATAGTTTCCTTTATATAAAAATTATTAAGATATTAAGATTAAAGTCGTAATTTTTTTTGAACATGTCCTCTTATCTATTAATAATAATACCCTAACTATATTACAGTCCTTCATACGGTTCTTTATGTAACTAATTATTAAAATATTAAGATTAAAGTCATGTCCCTTATCTATCAATAATCCTTCGGACCCATAGGAAGGAGAAATAAAACACGCACTCATTTAAAATTCCTTTGGTGTTTTTCTATGCTTTCTTCTTGTTAGTAAAGTAAAATGTATTGTTATAAAAGTGAAATCGCTTTGGAAAAAAAAAAGAGACAAAATGCAATTACTTGAGAATAGTTTCCTGATTTTATTTCTTGTTGAAAGACTGCTAGAGCGGCCTTGGTTTTGCTATATTAGGGTTACAAAGCTCCAAAGGCAAAGTCGAACCAAACGCTTTCGTATGTCTATAGACAGAATATTCTGTAGGATATTCTGTACACCTGTACAGCTGTAGGGTATTCCTGGCCAACAGATTTCATTTACAGTATAATGAAATATGCTGGCCAGAATATCCTACAAGTTGCATTCAAGGAGTAGGAGAATGGTTGGCAACCATTGCCAGATTTCGTTCATTTGAACACTTGCCCATATAGGAAAATGTATCTTAAAATTTTAAGATTAAAGTCATCATTTTTTTCGAAAGTTTCTAATAATAGTAGTTCCTAGCTAGATTACAGTCCTTCAAAGGGTTCTTAATATAAAAAAATTATTAAAATATTAAGATTTATGACATGTCTTCTTAGCTGTTAATAATAGTATCTTCGCTAGATTACAGTTCTTCACACGGTTCTTTATTAGTATCTTCCGTTATGTCCTCTTATATTAGTATGCTAGCTAGATTACAGTGCTTCATAGGGTTATTTATATAAAAATTTATTAAAATACTAAGATTAAAATGCTGATTTCTTTTGAAAGTGTCCTCTTACATTAGTATGCTAGCTAGATTTAATAGTAGTATCCTAGTTAGGATTACAGTCCTTCATACAGTTCTTTATACAACAAATTATTAAAATATTAAGATTAAAGTCATGTCCTTATCTATTAATAATCATCTTCAATAAATACAGCATGGCAAATGAATGGCCCGAGTAACATGTGAAAGTCGCCAAGGAAAAATACGCAGAATTTCGACCTAAAGGAAAAGAAAAAAAATCCGCACTCATTTAAAATTCCTTTGGTGTTTTTTTTATTCTTTCCTCTTCCTCAATAAAGTAAAATTTATTGTTATAAAATGAAATCGCTTTGGAAAAAAAAAGAGACAAAATGCAATTACTTGAGAATAGTTTCCTGATTTTATTTCTTGTTGAAAAGACTGACCAGAGCGGCCTTGGTTTGTTATATTAGGTTGCAAATCTCCAAAGACAAAGCCGAACCAAAAACCTTTCGTGCCCTATAAATGAAATCTGTTGGCCAGAATATCCTACAGTTACATTGAAATGGTTGGCAACATTTGCCAGATTTCGTTCATTTGAACATTTGCCCATATAGGAAAATATATCTTAAAATATCAAGATTAAAGTCATTTTTCTAAAGTATCCTCTTATCTATTAATAGTAGCATACTAGCTAGATTACAGTCCTTTTTACAGGTCTTTATATAATAAATTATTAAACTATTAAGATTAAAGCCATGTCCTCTTATCAGTTCATAGTAGTATCCTAGCTAGATTACAGCCCTTCATCCGGTCCTTTATATAATAAATTATTCCTTCTCTAGGTAACGCTGAATCTGTTGCATATCTGCTATTTTAATAGTGAATGATCTAAGATTAAAGTGTCTGCATTCAGTGACAGTCTTTCTTGTTTAAATGTGTTTTTTAATATATTATCAATAGTAATGGAAATGAAAGCCGGTTATAAAAAAATGGAAAAAAGAACCCGGCTATCAGGAGACCTATGAGTATGCATATGTGTACTCATAGCTCTTTCTTTAACTGAAATTAATAGAACGTAGAAAAATAATAAACTTGCTAGAGAATTATTTACTACAAAAATTCCTCAACTCTGAAACCAAAAGAATTCATCGTGTGTCAGTACTCGTCATATTTTACTCTGCAAAGTGACATTGATTTGTAACATAGTAACTCTAGAATACCCAGGTCACTATCCTTAAAAAAAAAAAAGGGGGGATGTTGAAAATTAATCCAAGATGGCGTCACCACAGTTGTGTAAGACGAACTCTGTGCATGCGTGACAAATTATGAACAAGTATGGGCTCAATTTACGGAATGCCTTCATTCCGAAAAAAATGAAATCTCCCTGGCCATTAATATATGATAAAGTAAATAGAGTAAATTGAAAGTGAAGTAGGCAAAATAATTAATAATAAAAATAATAAATAATAGAGTAAATATAGTAAATAGTGCAAAATAAAAAATAAAATTAATGAAGTAGTGCAAAATAATAAATAATAGAGTAAATATAGTAAATATCGTAAAATTAATGAATAATAAAAAAGGGGGAAGTAAAAATTATAATAAAATAAAATACACAAATCATAATAGCAAAAAATGAATAATAATAAATAATAGATACACAAAGCATAATAAAACAAGTAATAATTGCAATAATAAAAGTAAACACAGTATAATAAAAATAATAAGACACAATGAATATGTGAATATTCCTTTACATATACATTTGATTTTTTTACTATTTTTGCTATGGTTCACTAAATGTTTGCTCTATTTACGTGTTGCTGTTGCTTATCCCCTTGATTTAGAATCCTAAACCAAGTCCAGTAGATGATGCTGCATCAATAGATCGTAAACTGTCCTCCTCGACCAACAGTTTGCCTCACAGAGGCACCAATACAATCGATGAGATGAGAGGGAGACGCGATGGCCGTACAATGACAAAGGGTATATGGGTCTTCTCGTCTCCATTGAAGGTCAAACTCTTAGTGTGTGGCCAGTCCTTAGTCTAGCTAAACCCGTTTGAGCAGGTCTAGGACGGAGCACTGCAAGGACATACCAGGATATTTAGCGGCGTACCATGCATAAATTGGTGGCGACCTCCAAGAGGTATTCACTCTGGCTAAAGTCAAGGAATGAACCTCTGAAGCTAACAGATTGGAAGAAGAAGCTTTGGGAAGTTCGCAACCTTCTAGCGAGCAGATCAGCAATTTCATTTCCGTAGATGCCACATGGAGGGAATCCACTGCAAGCACACTTTCGATCCGGATCTGGTCCAAAACAGCTAGTTTAGAAACTATATCCTGCCCCAATTTGTCCAAGATACTTGGCCAATCTTTCAAATACTGTATTGAGCCTTACTATCAGTCAGAATCCAAACATCAGGTACTTTAAAGTCTAAAGCTAGGCTCAGAGCTTCGCTTATAGCAGTTAATTCTGGAGTGAATACTGAGCTGTGGTCCGGGTTTTCTAAAACGATATCTAAATTCTCCTGTACTTGTCTTCATAAAAATTCCGCTACCTGTTTTTCCAGAGTCAGATTTGCTTCCATCAGTGTAAATAACCAGGGCCCGTGGAGAAATGTTGCTGATGATCTCGAGAGCCAACTGACGCAGCAACTCCGGGTGTTCTTTGTGTTTTGATAAATTTCACTTTCAAGTCTTCATTAAAAGTTACATTACTAAGTACAGTAGTAGGTGTCAGTAGATTAAAAAGGAACACTGGGCTCGACTTCAATATCTGCCAATCCCTTGCTTCCATATTAAAAACCCAAGGGGCTGTCCTTTTTTAATCTTTGGTTATTCGTCCAGTTCGATAAAAGGTTAGATGATCTGTTATAAGGCTTAAAACTCTTTAGCTTTGCAACGTACTTCTATTTACGTTAATCTATAATCTTTATTATGCTCTTATTATTTTTATTATTTACTCTATTATTATTCTTATGCTCTCATATATTCTATTACTTTATTATTTATTATGCTCTATTTACTCCATTATATATCATTTTTTGTTATATTTTTTATTATTCATTACTCTTTTTATTTTTTGCTATATTTACTCTATTATTTATTATTTTACTTTATTAATTTTGTTATATTTACTTTATTATTTATTATTTTTGCTTTACTGACTCCATTATTTATTAGTTTTGTTCTACTTATACTCTGTTAGCTGATTTCTATTATTTACTGCCCCTGGTGGTCAATTGGCTAACGTTCTGGCCTTTGGTATCACAGGCTTCTGGTTTGAATCTTGGCGGTGACATGGATGTTGTAGTGGTTCGGAATCCACTTTAAGCCGTAGGTCCTGGTCTCATATGACCGTAGAAGTCACAGAGCTCAATCGAGACTTTTCACCCACATCATTCCCAAACCGTAAAAAGGGGCAACTCAGCTCTAGGCACAGTGATGTGGTGTGGCGTAGTAGTAGTTGTAGTGGTTCGGAATCCATCATAAACTGTAGGTCCCGGTCTAATTAACATAAAATGTTCACAAAATGATGTAGAACGACAAACCAAACTTATAATTTATGTAGAATCTGCTTATTGTGCTTGAACAATCATCAGATGTCACCATAATAAATACAAATTGGAGGATTCTCTGGTATTTGTGCAGCGATAAAAAAATGTGTGATGTTTATAAATGACATTAACACGAGATACATTTTATAAAATGGACAAAGAAAAGGACAGAAACTCAATTAAATTCAGAGGTTTAAAGCGATTCGCATGTCACGAAAATCTGAGGAAATTTATAATGTAATCAATAACACAACAATAAAGGACAGAAGACAGTTAACTCAACTTCAATAACAGTATCAGTAAAAAACAATAATTTTTTTTTTCTAGGTAATAGGCTAAAAGCATAGATTTACACATTTAATCCTGAATGATAAAACAAAAATAATAAAACAATTCATTGACAACAATCATTGTAAAAATAATTCATTGACAATCAAGCATTCTGGTAAAACAATTCACTCCTTCAGTCTTTGAATCATCCCATTAAAATAGGGAGCTGACTTCCCTAATAGAAATTTAAAGTCACGTAAAAATATTATGTATGATATTGAATTTACTGCAAATTGAAAAATCAGAACTTCGTCAATAACATGACAACTTTTTTTCTAGGATATAAATTTCTAAAAACATATTTCATTTTAAAATTGCACTCAACAAAGCAGATGCGATTCTTTGCTAAATAATTCTTTCAAATGCTTATGCCTGTTTGCATCAACGCAACCCTGTGAACAAACCTTTTAAGGCATATGAAAAAAAAAAAAATGAATATCTAATTAACAATCATTTCATTCGTTTTTCTTTGTGCTTGGTGACCACAAAAAATAGAACCAAACGCTGTAAGAAATGTAAAAATAAGCATTAATCTAAAAACACGCATCAAATTATTTATTTTCTTTTTATTCTATATTATAATTTTTTTTTTTCTATTATAAATAAAGAAACGAAATATGTTAAATAATTTTTGTACATGATAGTAATTAGTTTTAACATTTTAGATTTTATTCTATATATTTCTTTTTTTTTTATATTTTGTCTGAAAGGCCTGCTATCAAGTTACTAAGCGTCTTAATCCTGTGCGAGACACCAGATTTTACGCAACTAAGCCAAACTCTTTGCGCAATAAATTCATCAAACCCAACCATGCGTCCTACTACTTCATGTCAGACCTGTTACTAACCGTTCCATTTCCTGATTCCAAACTGGCCCACCAGTGTCCTCCGAAATCTCGTCTGCAGTCGAAGAGCCAACACCCCTCCATCGGGCCTCGTTAAGGGATTAGACAGAGGAGGCCGTGATATATGGTTCTAATCCCGATAGCGAAGGCCCACGCAAAACCAGCAAACAAAGGGTTTGGTCAGAGATTAGGGTAAACAATGAACGCGCGGGCGAATGGCTGGAGATAGGGACTCTATTGTGTAGTGACCACTATCTCCGAGATCGAGAACAGGATTACCCCGTCTCCAGGTGGAATGTTACCAGGAAATTCGTCCTCTTATCTACCTGTCTGGTCTGTCTTCTGGTAAGAGAGAGAGACAGAGACTTAAAGTCAAGTTTAGAGACAGTATAATTCCATTGGCACCGGGTATATTAGTCACGGAATAGCTAGCTTGTGACATTTGTGTAGGGGGTTATCGGTTGTCAGTCCTGGAATTGCAAAAGGGGCAAGGTTAACCGGTGATTACAAAAATGTCTTAAGTTTGGAGGAATAAAAAATAAGGTAACAAGTGTCTATTATGTTCTTAAGTAACAAGGTTGTTAGGTTCCTAAAAATATTCTCATTATAAGAATTCCTACAAAGCAAAAAAAAAAAAAAAAAAAAAACTAACACTGAAAGCTACAAAATAAAAATTATATATTATATGGACAAAAACTACAGACAGTGCGAAACACTAAGGCAAAATCAGAATGAGAACGAACAAAGAACTTTTAACCAGTTTGTATAAGAAGTCCCAGATCACATACACACACACACACACACACACATATATATATATATATATATAAAGAAAATTGTAAAAGGAAAATTATGAAGGATTTTTTTTTTTTTCCTTTAAAAAATTGGAAAACCATAAGGTACATCCGGCAATCTTCTAAGGTCCATCCTTTAAGAACCACTGTTTACATCCAAGCTGGCGCGTTATTGACAAAACTCCTAACATTTCAATAAACTAAAAAACAATATTTAAGTGATAACCTTTTTTTTTTCTTATCAGACCAGGGCCAAATCATGGTGCTTCAACAAAATGTGAATCGTCATTGCATTACGTATATATGTCATCCTTAAAATATCTCACTTAATTTTCACAGTTTTCGGTACTTGATATACTTCAGTATTAGGCGGGGGAAGCGAAAGGAACATAAGTGGCAAACAAACAGCATTCATTCCTTACATTACTCAGCAAAGATTAATATTCGCAGTAATAGCAGCAATTTGTGATTTATTTTTAAACTAATGCAGCTTTTTTATTTTTATTTATTATATATATATTATTTATATTATAAATGTTTTCAATATCTAAATTTTCATGAAAATTTCAGAAAATGTTCGAAAAATTTTCTCCAAGTGCCATAGTGTAAAGTATAGAAGAAGAAGGAATCACTACATTTAATTAATTTAAAAAAGCAAATTTTTATTATATATATATATATATATATATATATGTATATATAATAAAAGTAAAACTTACAAAAACCGTATTCTGGTTTTAACTTAAATAGGATTAAATCATATTGCCTACAAAGAGCCCTCTCTCTTCTTTCCTTTCTCCTTCTAAATCCCCGCACTTTAGGGGCTTTATACATCCATGCCCGACGTCACAATCCATTATATGTTTTCAACATATTATCTCGAATGCGGATGTAAAGCAAAGATTAGCAAATTTTGCATGAATAAAAGATTAAGAACTAACATGACAACAATCAGTCCCCCTCCCCCCCATGCAAATTATTTGTTCAATTCCTTCTATTAGCTCACATTCTCCCTATGTATATCTTGTTCAAATTTTCAATCGTTCATAAAATGCTTTTTATTCATCCGCTCAAGTTCAAATACATTTTTTTTTTTGAATTTGTAGTGGATGACACTCGATGTTAATACAGTTTTTTCAAATATTAATTCATCAATTAAGTTTAATTAATTAATTTTAGTTTTTTTAGATTTAAGTTGCATGTATCTACCCATAGATGGCGCCAGATAAACTTAAAAATGAATGAAAAAAATATTTATAGAGGACTTTCTGCAGTATAGTGAAAAAAAAAGTAGGAATTGACTGAAAAAAAATTTTTTATACTACTTGTTTACAAATTAACTCAAGCCTATAGTCATGTTGGACCATAGACATATAAACTAAAAAATAGTTTAGATGGTGCTTCATCGCCAAAAGTTGAGTTGACTGATGCACTGTTGTTTAGATAATCCATGTAGAAAGTCGTTGTAATTCATCTCTCGAAAGATGTGCACGAGTTAATTCAATTTTTGATGGACGTAAAATTTTCAAGTAGCTGTAAAGATCAAAAAATGGAGTTCGTATAACTAAAAACTCTGAGCAAGTAAAGGTAAAAAAAATTTTTTTAACTTTACAAGGAATATGTGAGATGATGTCACGCAAAAAAAATGCATAAAATTTTCTGGTTCACACAAAAGCAAGCGCTATTTTTCTAGAAATCAATATAAGTTTTTAAAAGAGAAAATTTTAATAATATGAAATAAATAAAAGTTTCCGTAGAGACAACGTAGAATTCTATTTGTAGTTGGTGCTTCTGATTATAAATATATATATTTTTCCTACGCTGGGACGGAGGCCATATCAGCCATGAGCTTTCTGGCAGCCCAATACAAACCAGTCTGGTTGTCTGGAGAACAGTTCATAAAACAGAGCGCAGGGCAGCTTCTCAAATGTTTAAAATGAATAACAGTGCCTGAAGTACACATTTAGGATGTCTGTCAAAAGTGCAGAAAAACTTACACCAGGTCCAAAGGAAATAGATCTCACATTTCTTATTCTCAAGCTTTAGGAAAAACTAAATTTTTTTTTTGTCTTTCTTTTTCTACAATTCCTACTATTAGTTCACACTCTCCCTATATATATATCTTGTTCAAAGTTTCAATCGTTCATAAAATATTTTTTTACTCATCCACTCAAGTTCAAATACAATTTTTTTCAACTTGTAGTGGATGACACTGGATGTTAATACGGTTTTTCAAATATTAATTCAGTAATTAAATTTAATTAATTAATTTTAGTTTTTTATGAGAAAAAAAAAATTTCTCTTATATAAGATATTTAGCCACTCGACCATTAGGCCCCTATATATATATAGAAACGCTAAATACACAATATGAGAAACAAAATAGATCAAAAATCAACTAATCAACACTATTTATAAGCAAAATACAAAGCTATTAACAGCAAAAAATACATTTACGTGAAAAAAGAAATACAACAATAAATAAACAATAGCCGTTAAAATCGCCAGGCTATTCAATATTTCGTTTCAATATCTCGCCAAGTCCCAGTGAAACGAAAACACGTTCCACATTAAATAAAAAAGAATGCTAATTTCCCAGCTGCCATAAAACAAACCTCACGTGAAGACACAACAACCGCGTAGGAGAGTCAGAGGCAAGCACAGAAGAGATTAAAAAACAGAGCTGAGTTTTTCTTCAACTGCAAGTCTGCATCAAAAATGAGAAGGTAGGGGGGTTTATAAAAAGGTAAGGGGTAGGGGAGAGTAGAGCTGTGGCAAACACGTAATGATGATGTCAATCAAAAGGGATGATCTCCTGTGTTTGAGCCGCCCTTAAAAACACCCGCCTTCGTGGTTTCTGCTTTCTTTTTTTTTTTTCTTTCTGCTTTCTGTCCGTTTCTTCTATCCTTTAAATATATGTAATTTTTTCTTTTTCTTTTTAAAAGAAATGTGCGATGAAAAATCAGACAGAAGTTTTTCTCGTCATCAAGATAATAGCTCTTTGTTTTTATGGCGTACGATTTGATTTGAATCAAAGTGGATGAGTCGGAAAATAAAAATTTGGTGTCATTGCAAAAAAATAATAATAATAATAAATAAGTGCATGGTTTGTGAACGTCTCAATTAATACTTCTGTTGTAAAGTTTTGAGAGTATTTTTAATAATATTTAAATTTATTAAATTCACGAATATATATATATATATATATAATATATATATATATATATATATATATATATATATTATTTCGAAAGTTTTGGTTACATGTAAGAATAAAACACAAAAAATACATAATAATAATAATATATATATATATATATATATTATGTATTATTATTGTGTTTTATTATACATGTAACCATTGATAATATAATAATAAAGATACTAAAAAGCACATTGTAAAAGAAATACATAACACTAAAAATGAAATGAAATAATGAGATCATTAAAAAATATTTATTTTACTAATGCGATATGTGTTTCTCCACTTTTTCACTTAGCTTTTTGCGAATCGATCTCAATTCGGGTATTTGCACATCGTAATGGGTGTTGCAGATTAGCGTCCGTTATGTTTGAGTGTGTTTTGTGTTTGGTCAATTTCATTTTCAAAAAAAAAAAATAATAATAAAATAAAAAATAAAAAACACTATTCGCACTGCAGTTCAACCAAATGCGCTAACAACTTCAACTAAGAGTCTGGTTTGTTCTGCTATCAACAATGCGTATCTATGGATGGTTGGTCAGCCCAGGATGGTTGGTCACTTTTCAGCCCACGTGTTATATATAATGTCTATATATATATATATACAAATGCAGCATAAGTTTTGTGCAGGGCTACCAATGCATTCAAGATTAGACTGGTAAAAATTTCCAAGCTTTTAAGGTAAATATAATTCGAAAAATACGACAACATTTGAAAGTTAGTAAATATTTGCTTAGTTTTAATAAATATTATTCTAATAGCTCTTGTTTTAGCAACCTCAAAATTACTTTCAAGCTTCAAAAGTTATTATGCTTTGATAGCATGAATTTACTTTCATTTTTCAAATTTTACAACATTTACAGTGGCTGGTGCCCTTATATAGTTTTTGTCTGTTTTAGACAATCTTAAAGCTCTCTTTCAGTAGCTATTCCATTTTGAAATTATTTACGTTTCTTTGGGGAGTTTTGTTCAATTATCTTGAAAAATGTCTTCACTCATTATAGCTAGTGCAAAAATTCACGAGCAAGAGATTTAAGACGAAGCATTTATCAATAATAAACAAGTAATATAATATATATAAAAAAAAAACTTTTAAAGTCAATTCCTACTTTTTTTCACTCTATTGCAGAAAGTCCGTTAGAAATAATTTTCATTCATTTTTTAAGTTTATCTGGCGCCATCTATTGGTAGATACATGCAACTTAAATCTAAAAAAAAAAACCTAAAATTAATTAATTAAATTTAATTACTGAATTAATATTTGAAAAACTGTATTAACTTCCAGTGTCATCCACTACAAGTTAAAAAAAAATATATTTGTACTGGAGTGGATGAATGAAAAGTATTTTATGAACGATTGAAAATTTGAACAAAATATATATAGGGAGAGTGTGAGCTAATAGAAGGAATTGAATAAAATGAAGCTTAAAGCACGCAGTTGCTAACCATAATATTAAAATCTTGAAAGCTCAACAAAATATGACTATTAGACAAATAAAGAATGCCAAATGGTTCATGAGAAACGCTGATATTCAAAGCTACCTCTCAAAAGTACTGGAAAAAGCTTTCAGAAATTATCTTCAATATATTGAGAACCACCAACATCTGGCCACTCAAGAGATCGAACAATATGAACCGCACTCTAATTTTGAAAGACCTAGAAATATTCTACTCTAACCTCCTACCCTAAATTCAATTTTTTGAATTTTTATAAAGATAAGTATATTACTATCTTTAGTTTTGATTTAATTTTATATAGTAGAGGATTACTTATATAATCCGTAGGGTCATATAATCCGCAGAGAATAATTTTCGAAGCGAAAAATAAAAGATTTCGTATGATCCCCGGGGCCTAAGGATTGCAATACCGGTATACCGGGATACCGAATACAGGTATTTTGAGCCATTTGTACAATTTTGTAATACCGGTATTCACAAGTTTAATAAATACCGTTTTTCGGTATTTACTAGAATTCTTATCTTTGAAAGAATTCTTATCTGTGAAATTCTTATTCTTAACTGTGAATTCTTATTTGAAAACTAGAAATTCTTATCTGTGAAAACAAGGTTGTAGTTGGGAAGAAAGTGTGTAATATTGCGATAGTTTTTAATTGTGAGTTTGTTATTCACATTGTATTTGCATATCATACTTTAGTGTTCAAAATATTTTTCAAATTTGTATATATGTATATATACTCATAAATAATACACTGTAATAATGAATAAGAATGACTTTAAAGAACATAAAAATCAGTTGATAATACTTCGGTTTGGTTTCATTATTTATACGATGAAAAGAATATGGTGGCACAATGTAAAAAAATGTTCAAAAGTTATTAAAGGGAATGAAGGAAGTACAAGAGGACTCCATTTACATTTAAAAACGAAACATGATACAATTTTGTTAGAGGAAATAATCTAATTGCGATGAAGACACAAACTTATGCACAGTTTCTAAGCCCAAGCCATCAGGGATTTTAGATTATTTTGAAAAAAAAAATAATTTGGCGGAAATTATAAGTAAAATGGCAGCATTAGATGGTTTGCCATTTCGAGTGTTTAATGTGATATTTACATTCTCTAATAAAACTGGCAAATAAAAAAAAAAAAAACACCTGTGTTTTCTATCTTTTCTAAAATTTCTACTACCGGTATTAAAACCGGTATCCCGGTATTAAGATCTAAAAAATACCGAATACCGGTATTGAACTTTTGGTCCGATATTGCAATCCCTACCTGAGCCGTATAATCCGGAGAGCGTAATTTTTGACCAGAAAAAAAAACTTTTCATATTATCCCCAGCGCCACATAACCCAGAGGGCGTACATTTTCTGCCCTAAAAATAAAAGAACTCGTATTATCAGCAGAGTGGTATGATCAGTGAAGTACTTTTTTTCTTTTTTTTTTTGCCGTAACTTATACCAATCAAGTTCTGTTTTTATAACCATGGCATTAAACCAACAAAACGTTTTTCAGATTTAAACTTTTTGTTTTTCTTCTTTGAAAAATTGTTTTTTTTTTTTTTTTGGTATAGACATTTTTTTCCAACGATATTTGCTAGAGAAAAGGAAATTAACATCGCCATAAATTTGAATTTGTCCTTCTCTAAAGTATTTTTATTTTTATCTATAAATTCAAGCCAGGTATTTTCCATTCACTAACACACACACACACACACCAAAGTAGAATGTGTCATATTTTGTTTAATGTTATAAAAATTACATAACTAGACGTCAGGTTTCCTTGTAAACGTCCACGACTTCTATTTCTTTCTTTCTGTTTAAAAGATGTACAGAACTTTTATGATAAAATATATTTATTAATAGTATAGATTTTTATAAAACAACAAGAGAAAAAAAAAGCGCACAAAATTTTCAAATTTTATTTAGCGTATAATCCCTGGATTATTGACAGGGAAATTACGATATCCGCAGTTTCGATTGACGATACAGTTCGTGCAAATCAGCACAAAAGTATTCTAATGGGCATAATTCCCAAAACCACATGTGAAAAAAAAAAGCCATCCACGAGAGCTGTATCCGTTTAAAATTCCATAATTTCGATATCTGCTAATACATGACAGGAAATCTAGTAAGATATGTATCTCTACCTTGTCTACTATAATTCTATGCACGAACGTTTACGAAGGATGTGATGTCACACAGATATTGCCAAGTTTCTTGTAAAACCGCTGTGCCAACAAGAGATATGCCCATTACCATTCGTTCTTTCGCTTGCTTTAAAAGTTATGATATATATATATATAATATATATCACTGCGTGAAAAAAAATATATTTATTTTGATAAATGAATAATGATGCATTTTTAAACAAATTCACAACGTTTTTACATGCAGATACCTGTAAAAAAACAAAAAAGTACACAATTAAAAAAAAAGTATACTTAAAATTTTGATTTTGATAATCTCATGATCAGTGAAAAAAAGTAAGGGACACTTCTAAAAAAGAGGTGTACTATATAAATTAATATGGAATTCTTTTCCCGTTGGCTCGAATTACTTCGAAGATTCTGATTTGGCATCGAACTGTGTAAAGATTGAATTTTTGTTTGGCAAAAAATTGTCCCATGCAAAAGTTTAATGATTTCTGCAGCTCAGCTACAGTCAAACTGCTTTTTTTCCACCCTCGTAAACACGAGTAAGTCATTGCCCATATGTTCTCTACAATTTTTGAGATCAGGACTTTTAGCAGGCCAATGTAAGGTCGAACTTTGCTGCAAACCAATCTTTAACACCATTTGCAGTGTGAATTGATGCCCCATCTTGCTGGAAAATCCAGTCATCTCCTCGAACTCAGTGCCATAGGAAGATTTGAGTTTAGAGTCTGGATGTAGTCTGTATGGTTCTGTCTACCATTTTAGAAAGACTAAACATGTCCTGCCTCCATAGCCAATTGCTAACCATGCCATTAAACCACCTCCTCCCATCTGAGTAGAATAAGTTTCTTCTTCAATACCAAGACAGTGCCAATAGTACTGATAACCATCTGGACCATCCAAATTGAATTTTTTCTCATCGGAAAATATAACTGACCATTCTGAGCTTCAGGACATGTGGTCTTTAGCCATAGTCGGTTCTTCATGTGTCCTTCATTCCATTCGGATGGTGCATCCGTTTTTGAACGAACTTTTTTGAGCGTTTATGTAGTTATAGAGTTCCTTTGGTTACATGTGTAATTCCTGATTGAAATTGCGCCTTGCCGACACTTCCACCAGTCTTTTGAGTTCACGAATGATTTTTCGTTGATCACGTTGGGCGAGTTTTTTTGGTCTTCCTGTCTTCTGTCACTTTCAGGGTTTCTTATGAAATTCAAAACAGTATTAGGACTGATTCGTAGCTGCCGTGCAATCTCTCTCACACCCCTTTGCCTTCATTTTTATAGGCAACTATTTGGCCCTTCTGAAACTTACGTTAAGGGGTATTCCTCTGGGCATCCTAAAATCAACAAAAACTATGAATTTCTAGCTAAATATTTTATTCTTGTTAAAAGGAATTAAAGAAAAAAACACTTACCTATAAACTTTCCAACAGCTTTAACTAGATTTTTGGATGTGTTCTACTTCTTTCACACACCTAAAATTATTAAGTATTGCATTCCTAAGTTAAAATAGTGGTAAGTAAAAAAAATCTCATTTAACTTTCATAACGTAAATTAAAACTTAACAAAACAACTCTTTATAAAAACCAGGTCAAAAGCAGTGAAATAAAAGCATATTGTTCAAAAAAATGACTGTCCTTTTTTTTTGGCTTTGTCCAAAACGTAAAGACCAGTTTTCAATTTAAAAGGCATATGTTATTTAAATTTTTTCTCTTTTTCAGGTCGCTGGCCTTGACTTCTGTGTGAAATTTGACGTCAAAATATTCATTAGTGCTCGAGTTATTCTTGGCTTTGTGAGACGCTAAAAGTGATTCCGGCGATTTTTGAAGTGTCTGAATTCATTGGGCAAAGAACTTGCATTCAATTTTGTTTTCTTAAACGTATAGAATGTTGCAGAAGGTATTAGGTGAGCATTCCTATATCGGAAAGAAATGTTTAGAAAGTGGTATAAACAGTTAAAGAAAGCAGAGAACACGTTGAAGACGACGAGCCCTCTGGTCGACCCTCAACCTCAACCGACGAAGCTCACGTCTGAAAAATTATGGATTTGGTACTTGCAAACCGTCGATTTAAAATTAGAAACCCTTGCTGATAATGTTGGAATTTCAAAGGATCGATCAATTCCATTTGGGCCTCAAACGCGGCAAATCTCGATGGGTATCGAAAACACTGAATGCGCCACACACACTGCATTGATTCTTCGTGACTTTTTCGCCAAAAAGGTAACCCATATCATGCCACAAGGCCCCTATTCCCACCGTGCGATTTCTGGCTATTCCCTTAACTGAAAAAGACCACTCCGGGGACACTGTTTTGAGTCGATTAAAGAGATTCAACATGAATCGCCGGGCGCTTTGAAGGCCAGCCCTGCCGATGACTTTTTAGCATGCATTGAGGATTGGAAAAAAAGTTGGCATAAGTACATTGTGTCCGGACGGGATTACTTTGAAGGTGATGAAATAAATTCGGAAGAATAAATAAAGAGTTTTTGAAAAAAAATAATTGGTTTTTATTTTTGGGCACAGTAGTATATTATATATATATATATACAGGGTTGATTATAATTTAAGTCCCACTTTCAAAATGTTGTAATAAAAGAACCACTAGTCACAATGAGTACACTTTTGAAGAACTTGTACTTGAAGAACTGGGAAATGTTACGGCATCAAAAAAAAAGTTTCAAAGTGTATTAATAGATGGTGCTGTAAGGCGTGAGTTGCACATGTCGTGGCGTGACGTGGCATTTGGCGTGAGTTGCACATTAAACCAACTGTAGTGTTCAAAGTGCTTGATTGTTTCGATTTTTGATGAAAAAATGCCCCCAAGTCATTCAACAGTTGTGACACTGTTAGTGGAAAGCCCATATACAACGACAAGGTGAAACCAAATTGGATGGGAAAAGTCGGTGGAACTTTTTTTATGTTTACAATTGATCCACTGTTTCCCCCTTCTTCAAGTACCTTCAGTTCAAATTTGAACTCATTGTGAGCGTGATACTTTTTTGACAGCATTTTGAAAGTGGGATTATTATTATAATCACCCTGTATATGTATACATACGTATGATTTTGCAATTTTGCAACAAGATTAAGATGAGAAAGCGGGGCATGCAAACATAGATCTGACATTTAAATTATCCATAACCGCAGTAAATAATGGTTTGGGTTGTCGCCCTACGGTCATCTTGTGCACACTTTAGGCTACATAGACCGGGGCTACAGTTTAACGTGGATTCCGAACCACCAACAAACATCCATGCCACCGCCAGGATTCGAACCTGAAGACTTCGGTACCAACGGCCAGAGCGCCAGTCAGTTGGCCATCAGGCCACCCGGTAAATAATGGAGAATGAGAATATGAAATTGATAGAGGTAAAATATTTTGAACGTTCTCTTTTTCAATTGTTGCACATCATAGTCTACCTTATTATATGTTTTAAATATATTTCGACCAACCTGTTTATGCCCATAAACTGAATAAAGTTTTCCCCCTTATGATGCTATTAAAAATGATTTATTCGAATGATAGATCGGTTTTTTGACGAAAAAAATGACTTCCAAATGAATCAATAGTTGTGACACTGTTAGTGGAAAGCCCATCCACTACGACGAGGCCGTACCAAATTGGATGGGAAAATTCGGTGGAACTTTTTTTGAAAATTTTTTTATGTCATACAGTTTCCAATTTCTTCAAGTATTTCCAATTCAAACTTGAATTCATTGTGAGGAGTGTTTCTTTTTTGACAACATTTTGAAGTGGCATTTTAATTATAATCATCCTATATATATATGTGTGTGTGCGTGTGTGTACGCAGAAGATCTACCTCCCCGTGGTGTACCTGGTAACACTTTTTAGTGGCTAAAAGATCTGCAACTTGGCATTATTGTTAGATTAATGAGCTCTGTTTCAGCATGTTTTGTTGTATTTGTTGTATTATTTTGTTGTTGTTGTATGTTGTATAGTTTTTTCACGTTGTTCTTTTTTGCTGTAACTGTTCATAATCTTCCATTGGAAAAAAAATGTATGTGTGTGTGTATGTATGTATGTGTATGTATGATTTTGCAGTTTTGCAATAAGGTTAAGATGAGAACGCGAGGTATGCATCGATCTAAGATTTACATTATCCATAGCCGTGTTGAATAATGGGGAATATGGATATAAAATTGATAGAAGTAAAATATTTTGAACGTTCTCTTTTTCAATTCTTGCACATCATATTTGTCTACCTTATGTATTTTTTATATGTTTTAAATATATTTCGACCAACCCGTTTATGCACATAAACTGAATAAGTTTTCCCCCCTTACGATGCTATTAAAGTGATTTATCTGAATGATAGATATCGCTTCAAGGTTAACAGCCGTAATGAACCTCCGAGTAACAACTTGTCTGCCATTTTAAGGATCGAAATAAATATTACACGGGAAAATTCAAACTGCGTGCGATCACACGGATTTGCTGCGGCAGCATAGGGACATTCTTCGGATATTTCATTGAACCACTAACCGCTCCTGCGACAATACATCAGGAATTCCAGTGTTTTTTAACAGAAAAAACAAGACGAGAAACGACAGGCATCCCATCGAAGCAGGCGGGAGATTTATTCCGGGCCCGAACGCCGCTCTCCGCCCCGCTGGGCCCTCACCTACCGTCGGCCCCCTGGCTGGGAAGACGCCGGTGGCGGAATTCCACGATGCCTCTGCCCACATCTGGCGACTTATCGCCAAGTTGGCTAAAAAGAGCGCCAACAACTATTTGTCTCAGATACGGCAGCTCCGGCTTCTCTAACCTGTTGCAAAGCAGCGCTATGAATGCGGCCCAACATAAAGTAAATTTCCTCAAGTCAATGCGATTTAATTGTACTCTATTATATTTGCATTGCATTGCATTGTATTGTATTGTAGTATATTATATTATATTTCTGCCCGATGCCTGAATGGCCGAGTGGCTAGGGCTCTGTCGCTCGGTACTACAGGTTTCGGGTTCGAGTCCTGGCGGTTGCCTGGATGTTTGTAGCGGTTCGGGATCCACTTTAAACCGTAGATCCCGGTATAACATGATCGTAGAGCGTTGCGGGGGGTATTGTTACTCCGCGCCCGTAGCTTATCTTCAAGCTACACGCACCTCCTGAGTGAGTAACGTCAGTGCAGCGCTTGCCTTAAGGCATCGAAGACAATTGTCTAAATGTTTGCCATTAGCTGCATTAGAAAAAAAAATATTTCTGCCCGAGTTGGGTTTCTGGATCAAAGGTGTTAGGTTCGAAACCCAGCAAGCGATCTAAATGAAAAACTTCGGTGTCTATGCTGGAGATGTGCTCTATATAACTGTTGGTCCAAATGTCTTTTCCTTGATCTTGGGGAGGTTCTGGATGATACTAATCCCCAGATGACCCTTGGGGGTATATTCGTCCAAAATCGCCTTGATTCCTTGATCCAACTTCACCCCCTAGCTGTAAAGAATCATCTCAGCTCCAGCCAATCTGATGTAGTGTAGCATAGCAATAGTAATATTTATTATGTATGCATGAATTATTATACGAAAAACTATTATATTAAAGTTTATTTGTCATGTTGAATATCTTAATAAGATCTGATGGCCAAGTGACCAGCTTTCTGAAAATCAATGTGACTAGCTATCTGATTATTTGTGTAGAAAATATTTCGTATCGATAGTCAGGTTGTCTAGTGCAAGTTTTACGGGTTTACTCTCCTTCTACACAAATGTGGGCTAGTCCTCCTTAAAAGGAGTTCTCTCCTCCTTCCCTATTGGAGGGGTGTTTGTTTCATACATAAGTGGAACATGAGAGTCCCCGATGTCCAACCCCTTCCCCTCACGAACAAAATCATCAAATAGATCTTTCATATAATGTTTCGTTAATTTTTACTTTTAGATAATTTAATTTTTATGCATAGACAATGCGTCGTCAAGGGGGTGCAAAAAAAATGTGCCCATGATAGATTTTTCAGGGATCGTGCTCCACTGTTTGAAAACCACTGAGGTAGCCCCCTTTTTTTGACAATGTGAATACGAATATTGGTGAGTTTCTTTTAGTAGACTTAGTTAATCAGGCAGGAGCGAATTCTCAGTTTGTAACTTTGCTTATCAAAACTGTAACGTCAAACCATGGGTCGGAGAGAATTGAAGGTCAGGACGTTGAATTGTTGAACTAAAGAGAGTCGAGTTCAAGACCTGACATGCGAAGCCAAAACGAAAGCTCTCGTGGCCCCGCTAGGGATGTTTATGATAAATCTAGGGACCTGATGGCAGAGTGACTGACTCTCTGGCGCTCGGTGCCAACCTGTATAAGACTCTAGTTAACTTAACCTCTACCCAACCCTGTTCATAACGGTTAAAAATCCAGAAATTAAACATTTTAATCGATGTTTTAATTATCATTTCTTAGATCCTGTTAAGTTACAACCAAAAATACACCAGCATAAGACGAAAGAATACTTTAATCCACATTGTACGTATCCCAAGATAAAAATATTTAAAACCAACAGCTACCAATCAGAAATTTGTTTTACCATGTAATTTCATATAACTGCTGCTCGTTGCCACAAGCTTCTGAGTTCCGGCGGTGCTATAGATGTTTATGGTGTTTCGGAATTCACTTTAAACAGTAGGTGCCGGTCTAATATGACTGTAGAGCGGTGGGCGTAGGACTGACAACCCTACCCCTTAAAAGTCAGAGTCATGGATCCAAGTCAGATTTCTACCTACTGGTGCTCCATCACAACAGAAGCAACCCTTTTCCTCCTTCCATGAAACCTCATGAATTCTTGGACTTGGTCTAGATGTTGCTGTCTAGTCTTACTGCCAAGTGGGGTAAGAAGCAACACGATAAATCTGTAGTTCAGAAAACCCTATCGTTGGATATGGGAAAGCTGGTACCATAGGAAGCCACAGATGCCGGGGTGTACTCTTTTTCAAAATTTGATGCAGTGTAGTAAGTTCCTCATAGTACACCCTGAATAATGCAGTATCTGCCACTGTCTCTCTTGTTTATGAGGCGAGAAGACAGTGGCAGATGCCTCATGCAGCAAAACTGTATGAAAACTGAAAAAAAAAAAATGTTTGAAAACTGAAAAAAAAAAAAATGTATGAAAACAAAACTGTATGAAATTCCTTTAAAGATATTGGATACAATATTAGAGAATTGAATTTTTTTATACCTTGTAACATATTTTTTTGCAATCAAATTTTTCAAAAAAAAAAAAAAAAAAATTTATAAATATGTTATTGTTGATTTTTTTCTCAAAATATTTCTGTGGTTTATATACAAACATTTTCTAATTGATTTTCTGAATAGTACATCAAAAACGACCGTGAAGTAAACAAGGATAGTGAATATTATCATTGTGATAATTTTTTTTTTTTTTAAATAAATTGTTTCAATTCTTGAAGAATTAGCCATCCAACAGTGTTCTGCTTTGCTTTTGATTTCTCCGAAAGTTTTCGATACAACTATTTATGCTGTTTATCAGAAAGAAAGTCTTGTCAGCAGTTAATGTAAAGAAAACAGGAGCTAAACGCTACAAAGCAAATTGCTCAAATTCTTTTCCTCCTCTCTTATTGAAGGGGAAACTACTTTTCCCAAATAAACTTGCTTACTTCTGATGAAAAATATTTTTTTCTTTATATATGACATACCTTATGAAATATTTAAAATATATATAAAATTAAAAAATAAATATAAAAAAAAAAAAAAAGTATAAAATATTTTTATTTATATATTACATACCTTAAACGTATAAAATATATTAAAATTAAAAAAATAAATATAAAAAAAGTAAAAAAATAAGTATAAAATATTTTTATTTATATATTACATACCTCAAACGTATAAAATATTTTTCTTTAAATATATATTCTTTATATATTACATGCCTTATTTGTAAAAGTACTTTTAATATAGCCCGACTAGTGACTCAGTGGCAATGGCCGTCGTTGGTGAGCATGAGGGCTAAGGTTCAATCCACTGACGGCTTTGTTGTAGACACTGTTTCAAGCAACGAGGAGACACGATGGCGTTTGGGATGTTCAGCACCTTGTCACGTGAGTCGGACCACCTGGTGGGAGTTTCGGGGTTTCTTCCATACGACACGCAAATGCGGGGTAGTTCCCCCTAAAAACCATCCCAGAAGGCACTGACCTCCTATTTCAGAGACACGGAACCTTCTACATACGTGTGTGCTCCATTACATCAGAAGCTGCTTCTCTTCTTCCATGAGAACACACGGGTTCTTGGACTTCACGGGACAAATGGGTTAAGAAACAACAGAAGAACCTTTAACATTGAAATTAAGAAAATGAAACTGCATATAATTGCGAATTATTGTTGTGCTAATAGCAGTAGTGCCAGGCTAAGACTCTGTAAGCATTAAAACATGTTGAAGACAATTGCAAAGTCTACAATTTTTAACGCAGTAAGAGCTGTTAAGCAAAACGCTACCCGGCTCGTGACTGAGGTTCGAATCCAAGGGTGGCGTCTGTTGTAGCCATCGCTTCCAGAAACGTGTAGACTTGATCACAATTGTGACAAAAAATGTATTGATAGACAACTGTTACAGGTACCTGTTCCGTAGGGCCTGAATAGCCGAGTGTCTAGCGCTCTGTCGCTCGGTGCCGCAGGTTTCAGGTTCGAGTCCGGATGGTTAAGAATCCTTTTTAATCCATTGATCCCGGTCTCATATAACTGTAATAGCGTCACAGACCCCAGTGAAACTTCTCTGACTCATATCATTCCCAAACTGTATAGTGACAACTCAGCTCTAGACATAGTGATGTGGTATGTTGTGTTGTTGTTGTTGTTTTTCTTATCCCATAGTTGGCTGGCCAAGCCCATGCTTACTCATGATTTACAGCTTCTTGATGGAGGGAGAAACTTTGGCTCCGTGACTCTTAAGAAAACGGGACCTACCTTAAAGTGCATTGGGTTCGATAGTAGTAGATAGTTGCATATGCTTCTTATTTACGTCTTGAGTGGAGAAAATCACCATCGAATACAATCACCAACTGTATACAGTAACTACAGTGAAAACCACCAGTGGAGTTTCCCAGCACGCTTAGTGCGAGACACAATTTGGGCCAAGTAGGCATTCATATCAAATACTGAAAAGTTCATCGGTTGTCGAAAACACTAGAAAAGCTGTCGAGAAAAAACTTCTTCAGAAAATAATTGCACGATGAATATTTATAAAGGTTTTTCCCACCATTAATTCAAGCACTTGATTTCACAACAGAGTGAAATCATGGGGGAAAAATATTATGTTAAGTTAATTTGAATTTCTTGTGAATAACATATAAATAAGCCCAATAATAATTGACGACCTACTTTGATGATTATTTTATTAAACGCACACACACCCACAACCCTCAGATTATTTTAATAATTTATTTATTGTAGTGAAAAAGAATGTAAATCTTAAAAAAAATATATAAATAATTTCTTTAACGGTTCTTCCCGCCATATGTCTCAATGACTCCATGGATCTCAAGTACTTTATTTGTTTATTTAGCAATTTTTGTGCAATAAAATACTGTTTAAGTAAGTTTCTTTGTGTTTAATTAGTTTTTGATTAAATTGTGACACATTAAGTGGGAATTCCATAGGATTACGCGTAAACCTTTTTAATCAAATTATTTTATTGATAGCATATTTCTCTGTGTAGTTTCTTCTTCTTTTTTTTTCTTCCTCTTTTTATTTATTTATTTGTTTTTATTTTCATTTATTTATTTATTTTTATTTTTATTTATTTATTTGCATTTTTATGTTATTCGTTGGACGTCTGAAACGTTATTCGTCTGTTCGTTAAACCCTGTTCGTTATTCGTCTTTATACTACTGGTTTCGGGTTCGACTCCCGGCGGTGCCTTGGGTGTTTGTAGTGGTTCTCCTAGAAGTGACATCTAACTCTTCTTACGTACTCTATTCTATGAGCTACTGATTTATCATAACTATCGTTGACATCTGCATAGAGCAGGGCTCCATAAATTTGAAAATCTGGCAATTTTCACAATTCAATTCATATCATTTTAATTGAATAAAGGAATTGATATCAAACTTCAAACGTATTTATTTAATTCACATATAAACTCAGATTTAGCAATTTCGAAGCATTGTCGTAACGGCTAGTCCAAAACTAAAATCAAGTCCCGAATATACTGAAATTCTAATAATTATTACTTATTGCTTTAGTAACTATTACTTTACTACTGTGTCCAAAAAGTAAGACCAATTTTCAATTTTTCAATTCCCAGTGTTTATGGAATTTCAATTTTTTTTTTTTTTTCTTTTTAGGTTGCTGGCACTGTCCTTGACATCAGTATGAAATTTGACGTCAAAATATTCATTAGTGTTTGAGTTACGCTTGGCTTTGTGAGACGCCGAAACTGATTGCGGCGATTTTTGAAATAAGTGAACTAATTCAGCAAAGTCATTGCATTACATTTTGTCTGCGGAAACGTATAGAATGTTGCATTGTTGTTGACATTGTTTAAACATTTGGTGCTTGCAAACTGTCGATTTAAAATTAAAGACTCTGCTGATGATGTTGGAATTTCAAAAGGATCGGCCAATTCCATTTTAGGCCTCAAACGCGTCAAATTTCGATTAGTATCGAAAACACTGAATGGCTCCAGCTCCCTCTGCATTGATTCTTCGTGACTTTTTCGCCAAAAATGAAACCCTTGTTCCACAACCACCGTATCCATACCGTGAGACTTCTGGCTGTTCCCTAAACTCAAAAGACCCTCCGGGGACACCGTTTAGAGTTGCTTGAAGAGATTCAACCTGAATCGCCACCTGCTTTGAAGGCCATGTCTGTCGATGACTTTTTAGCAGGCAGTGAGGATTGGAAAAAAAAAAAACTTGGCATAAGTGCATTTTGTGATGAAATACATTTGGAAGAATAAATAAAGAGTTTTGAAAAAAATGATTGGTCATCCTCTTTGTTCGCAGTATTATAATTAATTTTTTTCCAGTATTATTTTGCGTTGCTTAATGCAATTTCGGTTCGAATATGTTACCCATCTGCTTAATCATAAAATTTAAATGGCGCCATTTTAAAGATATCATCCATCCTGGGGTATCTGCATATAGCACGATCTTTCCATCTCGAGAATGCACCCAAGACTGCAATCATCCTTTAAATTTCGAGGGGGTGGGCCTTATTCTGCCTCACCCTGTAATCACCCCCAGACGATATGATGGATGAGAGGAATGACAGACTTTTGCTTCGTAAGCCCTTGACGGATGACACTGGGATTGGACTGCGTCCTTGGGAAGAAGCACCACCACGCATCGAAACTCTTTTGGGATCTATGTTATGCAACTTTTTGTTCAGCTTTTTCAAACGTACGAGTTAATTATTATGTCTGAGTTGCTGAAGTCGCCCACAGTTCTCAGTTCCCTGAATTTCCAAGCCCAGTCGAATTTCCTTTTAGAAGACTCCTGCTATTTTCCTTTGACACTGACATAAAAACTTTTCATGTTCCATGTTGAACAGAACCTGAAATATTTCTTTAATCACTCAATATGGTTATCCCTTATCATTGAAGCATCAGATATGCTGCATATTCAGTAGTGTATCGTAAATAGCTACGCTACACCCAAAAAATGGAAAGTGGTGGTTTTCCTAAGCACAGTTTGCAAACATTTATAATACAGTGAGGAAAATCAAGGAAACACACATGCAGTCATTCTGTCGACAAGTCAAATTGTCTCTCCATTTATCACGTAATACTATCTGACGAGAAACCTAAGATGCAATATCCTCTTCCAAAGAACCATAACACGACTGTCCTATCCAGTTAGCATGCAAGGTGGCTTTCCTAAGCGTAGTTTGCAAACATTTATACTACAGTGAGGAAGATCAAGAACGCACACATGTCAAATTGTCTCTCCATTTATCAATCAATACTATCTGGACGAGAAACCTAAAATGCAAGACCCTCTTCCGAAGAACCCTAACACAGCAGTCGTATCCAATTAGTATGCACTGTGGTTTTCCTAAGCGTAATTTGCAAACATTTATACTACAGCAAGAAAAAGCAAGGAAACACACATGCAGCCATTCTGCCGACAAGACAAATTGTCTCTCTATTTATAACTTAATACTGCCTGAACGAGAAACCTAAGATGAGAAATTCTCTTCAGAAGAATCATAACACAGCCATCGTATGCAGTTAGCTTGTAAAGTGATTTTTTTTAAGCGTAGTTTGCAAAACATTTGTACTACAGTGAGGAAGATCAAGAACATGCACACACATGTCAAATTGTCTCTCCATTTATCAATCAATACTATCCGGACGAGAAACCTAAGATGCAAGACCCTCTTCCGAAGAACCATAACACAGCAGTCGTATCCAATTAGTATGCACTGTGGTTTTCCTAAGCGTAATTTGCAAACATTTATACTACAGCAAAAAGCAAGGAAACACACATGCAGCCATTCTGCCGACAAACAAATTATCCCTTTATTTATAACTCAATACTGTCTACACAAGAAACCTAAGATGCAAATCCCTAAGATGAGAAATTCTCTTCAGAAGAATCATAACACAGCCATCGTATGCAGTTAGCAATTGTAAAGTGATTTTTTTAAGCTGTAGTTTTTGCAAAACATTTGTACTACAGTGAGGAAGATCAAGAACACAGCCATTCTGCCAAATTGTCCCTCTATTTATCAATCAATACTATCTGGACGTGAAACCTAAGATGCAATATCCTCTTCCGAAGAACCACAGCACAGCTGTTGAAACCAGTTAGTGTGCAGGATGGTTTTCCTAAGCGTAATTTGCAAACATTTATATTACAGTGTGGAAAATCTAGTAAACACACATGCAGCCATTCTGCCGACAAACTATATTATCCCTTTATTTATCAATCAATACTGTCTACACAAGAAACCTAAGATGCAATATCCACTTCCAAAGAACCATAACACAGCTGTCGTATCCAATTAGTATGTACTGTGGTTTTCCTAAGCGTAATTTGCAAACATTTAAACTACAGCAAGAAAAATCTAGTAAACACACATGCAGCCATTCTGCCGACAAACTATATTATCCCTTTATTTATCAATCAATACTGTCTACACAAGAAACCTAAGATGCAATATCCACTTCCAAAGAACCATAACACAGCTGTCGTATCCAATTAGTATGTACTGTGGTTTTCTAAGCGTAATTTACAAACATTTAAACTACAGCAAGAAAAATCTAGTAAACACACATGCAGTCATTCTGCCGACAAACTATATTATCCCTTTATTTATCAATCAATACTGTCTACACAAGAAACCTAAGATGCAATATCCACTTCCAAAGAACCATAACACAGCTGTCGTATCCAATTAGTATGTACTGTGGTTTTCCTAAGCGTAATTTGCAAACATTTAAACTACAGCAAGAAAAATCTAGTAAACACACATGCAGCCATTCTGCCGACAAACTATATTATCCCTTTATTTATCAATCAATACTGTCTACACAAGAAACCTAAGATGCAATATCCACTTCCAAAGAACCATAACACAGCTGTCGTATCCAATTAGTATGCACTGTGGTTTTCCTAAGCGTAATTTGCAAACATTTAACTACAGCAAGAAAAATCTAGTAAACACACATGCAGCCATTCTGCCGACAAACTATATTATCCCTCTATTTATCAATCAATACTGTCTACACAAGAAACCTAAGATGCAATATCCACTTCCAAAGAACCATGACACAGCTGTCGTATCCAATTAGTATGCACTGTGGTTTTCCTAAGCGTAATTTGCAAACATTTAAACTACAGCAAGAAAAATCTAGTAAACACACATGCAGCCATTCTACCGACAAACTATATTATCCCTCTATTTATCAATCAATACTGTCTACACAAGAAACCTAAGATGCAATATCCA
Source organism: Caerostris extrusa (assembly GCA_021605095.1). NCBI lineage: Eukaryota > Metazoa > Arthropoda > Arachnida > Araneae > Araneidae > Caerostris > Caerostris extrusa. The sequence goes on from BPLR01013179.1 coordinate 42,941, forward strand.
CTTCCAAAGAACAATAACACAGCTGTCGTATCCAATTATCATGCCGGAGGCTAAGATTCCAATACGCTAGCGGCACCCATCGCAGTGAGTACTTTCAAAAACGATGAGACGGAACAGAGACAGACAACGTGTATAAATATATCAAATTGACAGTCATATTATTTTGGGGACGTTTTTCTATATGGCATACAAATGAGGGCCATGTATCCTTCAAAGTCGTCTTGAAAAGCAATAACTGTTGGAGAAGGGGAGGGGAGTTTTGGTATACATAAATGGATACCAAGGAAAATAAGGCTCCTTAAAGAACGAAAAAAAAAAATCTTCTTTTATTTCTGTCCAGTTATGGTGGTGTACGTCCTAAATTTAAACTGTAGCATAAAATACGATGCTAACATTTATATTAAACTTTATTTTTATGCGCTTTGAAAACAACAGTTTGCGGTTATTATCGGAGAAAGAACAATGAGTGCAAAAAAAAAAAAAAAAAAAAAACTATTATGAAACGATCAATTTTTTAAAAAAAGTGAAACGCTTTTAACTCTGCGGAGAATTAAAAAAAGAATCTGGAAAGTGACTTACTAATCAAATTATTCTATCTATGGCTTCCGATTTCTACAATGATAACAATATCTCTATTTCAGAAAAATCTGACCGACAAACAACGCTGGGAGGATTTTTCGAATCATTCTAAAACTCGAAGAAAGCAATTGGTATTACGTAACTAAAACATTTCCTTTAAAATAAAACAAAGCAATTCATTTTCATGGTCGTGATGGCCGAGTGAACTGTGCTCTGGCGCTCGGTGCTACAGGTTTCGGTTCCTGCCATGGATGTTCGAAATCCACTTTGAATGGTAGATCCCGGTCTAATATTAACTTGCACAAAATACCCCGTAAAAAGAAAAATATCTCTTGTCTCGAAATCTGCCAGTAGGCAGACGGCCTTGGGCCAACATGGGGTTATTGCGCCAATGATGATGAAGAATTAACATTCTAAACTTTAAAAAATGTTTTTAATGGATATTAAAGAATTTATTCATTTAATACTATTTCTATAGTGGAAATAGTGGTAGCTTTTGATTTGATGTAAGATTATATAAATACACTTATTTATTTGTGCACTTTTAAATTGAATTGAGTTCAATACGTGTGAATGCTATTTGTTACGCACATTCATTGTCGCATTTCAATTGGAGAAAAAAAAAACATATATAAAATTAACATTTTTATTTGCATAAAGAGTTTTGATTTTGTTTTCTCATCAATTACAAAACCACAATAAAATTATTATTCAGCCGGAATCTTGCAATATTTTAATAAAATGTTGACAATAACTAAATGGTTAAAAAAAAACCCTCCACTTTTACGCATATGAAATCATAAGTTACAACAACAACAAAAAATTTAACAATACTGCAGACTTATTTTTTTATAACCCACTAATAGTAACGACGGAAATTGATGAACACTTTTATGTAAAAATAAAAACAGAAACAAAATTTTCACTCGATTTTTCGGTTATAAAGGTCGCGAGCCCTTTTGACAGAAGCCCAACTTGCCATTAATCATTTCAATTTATCATATCCTTACTTCAAAATAAAAATGCAAATAAAAAAAAAATAATAATAATAATAAAAAAAAAAAAACACTTTCAAAAACCCTCTTAACCAGTTACGTTGTAAAAATGCATCGTTTTCTGTATGGAGCACCATATAAAAAGTAAAAAATAATAATAAAAAAAAAAAGTCTTCGTCTAAAATGAAAATCCAACACGATCTATCTTGATCATCTCTTCAATATTTTCGCCAAGTTTGGCGTCAAAACTTCTGGCAAACTTGGTAACCCCAAAGTAAGAAGTCGAAACCAAAACCACACACTCTATGCCTCTTGAGCGGTGTGTTGGTATCGACAGCACTTGGTGTTCCGGTTTTCTTATCTGTTAACAAGAGTTTGGAGTGTTTGTTAGTAGTTTTGAACTGATAAAAATACAACTTTTTTTTTTTGTTTGATGCGATAGACGGGTAGTTTCGATTTCATTTGATAGAAAAAGAAACAAGTGATATGAAAAAAAAAAAAAAAAAAAAAAAAAATTTAAGTCAATTCTATTTTTTTTTTTTTCACTCTATTGCACAAAGTCCTTTATAAATAATTTTCATTCATTTTTTAAGTTTATCTGGCGCTATCTATTATTAGATACATGCAACTTAAATCTAAAAAAAGCTAAAATTAATTAATTAAATTTAATTACTGAATTAATATATATAAAAAAAACTATCTTAACATCAAATGTCATCCACTACAAGTACAAAAAGTGTATTTGAACTTGAGTGGATGAAAAAAAAAAAAGTATTTTATGAACATTTGAAAATTTGAACAAGATATATATAGGGAGAGTGTGAGCTAATAGAAGGAATTGAAAAAATAGGTATATATATATATATATATACATATATGAGATTTTCTAATTAAATTATGTGATTTTTATGGTGTCAATAAATGCAATTTAAGTGACTCAAAAATTTTTATAAAAACAAATTTATTTAATTTTAATATAAAGATGGGTAAAAATGAATTTTTATGAAATTTTGTACTAGTATTAACACAATTTCAATTGAAATTTTATATCTGTAATAAAACAATTAGATCTTCCACCTTGTATGAGATCTCTTTTTAAAAGAATACTTTGGCATATTCAACATTTGTGGATATTTATTTTTCTTTTACAATATAAAGCAATGATAGATTATTCACTATGAAATTTGTTACCAGTATTCGCATAATTTAAATTGAAATCTTATGCCATTAATAAAACAAGTAAATGCTTTATATGAGATTCTTTTTAAAAGAAAAATTTGGCATATTCAAAATTTGTGGATATTTATTTTTCTTTTTACAATATAAAGCAATGATAGATTATTCACTATGAAATTTTTACCAGTATTCGCATAATTTAAATTGAAATCTTATGCCATTAATAAAACAATTAAATGTTCTTCTTTATATGAGATCTCTTTTTTAAAAAAAAAAAAATTTGTCATATTCAAAATTTGTGGATATTTATTTTAATTATTTTTTTTTTACAATATGAAGCAACGATAAATTATCAATTTGAATATATTTATCTTAGATTTTGAAGTTCTGAATATATAATTCCACAGTCCAAAAATCATAATTTTTTAACAAAGATCGTCAATATGTATGATTATTAAATTCGCCTTACATAATTAACTTGCTAACATTAAAAATAAATTATTTTTTCTTACAAATGTATTAAAAAACATTCCCAATCTAGAATAAACAGAGCTTAAAAATTATCTATATTTGAATATTTGACTACTTAATATTCATCAAGTATTTGCTTCAACATCAAATTGGTGAAGATATTTAATAAACATTCCTTCAAACATTTCTAACTAAAAAGCGCCAGTGCTTTAAAAAAAAAAAAAAAAATTATTTTCTTACAATTGTATTAAAAAACATTCTCCAAGCAAGAATAAACAGCGCTTTGAAAATTATCCATACTTGAATATTTGACTGTTTAATATTCATCAAGAATTTACTTTAACTTCAAATTAATAAAGTTATTTGATAAACATTTCTTCAAACATTTCTTGACTAAAAAGCACCAGTGCTTTAAAAAAAAAAAAAAAAAAAACATTATTTTCTTACAAATGTATTAAAAAACATTCCCCAATCCAGAATAAACAGCCTTTTGAAAATTATCTATACCTTAATATTTAACTACTTAATCTTCATCAAGAATTTACTTGGTAAAGTTATTTGATAAACATTCCGTCAAACATTTTGTAACTAAAAAGCATCAGTGCTTTAAAAAAAAATTTATTTTTTCAAATTTATTAAAAAACATTCCCCATTCCAGAATAAACAGCCTTTTGAAAATTATCCATACTTGAATATTTGACTACTTAATCTTCATCAAAAATTTACTTTAACTTTAAATTGGTAAAGTTATTTGATATATATTTCTTAACTAAAAAGCACAAGTGCTTTTAAAAAATTAATTTTCTTACAAATGTATTTTTCAAATGTCTTACAAAATATTCCCCAAAAGCCTTTAAATTGATAAAGTTATTTGATATATATTTTTTAATAAAAAACCAGTCTTTAAAAAATTATTTTTTTCAGCTCTTTAAAAAATTGTCCATACTTGAATATTTGACTACTTAATCTTCATCAAGAATTTACTTTAACTTCAAATTAGTAAAGTTATTTGATATATATATTTTTTAACTAAAAGCACTAAAAAAAAAAATACATTTAATACATTTTTGTAATACATTTTTTTCAAATGTATTACAAAATATTTCCCAAGCTAGAATAAACAGCGCTTTGAAAATTATCCATACTTGAATAGTTGACTATTTAATCTTCATCAGCAATTTGCTTTACCTTCAAACGGTAAAATTATTAGTTAAAGTCAACATTCCTTCAAACGTTTCTCAACTAAAAGCACCAGCACTTTATGAATCACAGAAAACCCCCGTGAAAAATATCTTTTACATCTGGTGTTGACACATAGGGGGTGTCCAGGAAAAAGTCGCCGACTCTACAAAGACATACTTAGGATATCAGAATCACCTGAGAATTCAGAAACCGTCGCTGCAAAACTCTTTGTAAACATCACAGGTGTGGTTGGATTTCTAATCCTGCCCCCTCCCCCCTTCCCTATCCCTCCCATCTCTGGACGGCGCACCCCTTTTTTACTACAAGGTCTACCCAACTCCCCCTGCCTCGGAGGGGGACGGAAGTTCCAGTCAGAGAAGCACGTGATTTGGGGGATGAGAGCAGAAGCCTTGCGATTCTCCCTCTCAGTTACCTGTTCGTCTTCGTCTGAGGAGGATCGTTTGCTGGCAGACGATTTGATAAGATCGTAACGGATATAACTGTGGCAACACGCCGGTATCTCTTACATAGTTGATACGGATACGTTCTTGTGTGTGTGTGTGCATGTACTTGGTGGATGGTGAAATATTTTCAAATCGACCACCTCTTATACTGTACTTGAATGTTTTATTGAGAATTGCTATTTTAAGACCGTGTTATCATTAGAGAGAGTTATCGAGATTTTCCGTGATTTTTCAGTGAATTATTCAAATGCAGATATATTTATCTGTAATTGTGATTTAAAAGTATTTGTATTTTTTTACACCAACAATCGCAAGATAGCTGGCAAAAGTTTTGGATAAAAATTGCGTAAGTGGTGATTAAAAATGCAAATTTGTTTTTAATGTGATCAACTAATTTGTGCTATTACCAAGTGTTATAAGAGGATAAATCGAATGAAAACTTTTAATGTTTGTGTAAACGTTAAGTACAGTGTTAAAAATACTTGTTACTGAACGTCGAATATAAATTTCATTAAACTGCTGAAATAAAAGCTGCATTTGTATTATTTGTAAACAAGTTGCTTGACAAATAATATTGCCATTTGGAATTATAACTATAAAAATTGTGTAGTTATCCATTCTCTAATTATTGAAATCACGTACTGTCATTTTGTTGATTTCAAATGAAAAATGAAATAATTATTTTTATTGAAAGTCACTGAACTAGTGAAAAAAGTTTACTTTTGAAAAACTACTTAAAGATCAAAACTTTTTGTACGATAATCATTCTCTACGCTTAGTGCCTTTTTTCCCCAACTCTTGTTAATGCTTGTGTATACTGTCTGCTATGTGGTCGCTTATTAATGAAAAATAATTGCAACCAGATTCCATGCATTGTTATCTGATATGGTGTGATCGACCGAAAACGAGTTTGACTGATGTTCCACCTGCTACTTCTGCAGCGACCGACACCGATGGTATAGATCTACGATGAAGCTGATGACTGGATCCTTGCTGCCACTGACGACCGGTCGACCTCGTCTGGAACGCCGGTCGATCGCAGTTCCCCCTGTCCTTCACGGCGGGCATTCTCATAGGCATCCCCATCACCTACTGCATTCTGTTCCTCTCCATAATGGACGGACAACGGATTCCTCACAGAACTTTGATAGATGGCAAGTCCTTTATCCCCGGGCGATTCGGTGACCCACATGGACCAGTGTCTTCTCTCTTCAAGTTGAGAAAAAGACAAGTCGAGTACCGAAAGATTGGTTCTGACGAATGATCTGCCACTGATCTCGAGCCTTCTAGTCAAGTCTGAAAGGATTATTCCTAACCATGCTAGTGATTTGAACGTTAGCAATAACAAAAGTGAATCCACCACCATCACAAAGTCTGTTATTAAAGTAGACGATATAGTGGATGGTGTCTACTGGACTGCTTTCTCTGAGAGGCTGGTTCCCAGAGGATATGGGGAATATGACATCAAACTCTGAAAAGGTTCCTGAATTCGACGCAGGTCCTCAAAGTCGAGGAGGGCTGTGGCCGAATGCAAAACAGGCTAGTTACCTTATCAGAAGGTGCCAAATCGTGTTGTAGATACAGACACAACAATGATCAAATTCAGGGTGAGATATTTTCTTTTTTACCTTGGTAGGCTTTTGGGGCTGAGAAATCTGTCTCCTTCAGCTCTGGCTTTGGTGGATGCCAGAAAAAGGAGGTGGTCAACTGCAGCTTCACAGATAGCTCTTGCCCAGTGGAGTTCAGAACGTCCAGTGGTACTCACACAGTTTGTTGAGAATCTTAAACCAGCCTATGTTCCTCCACATTTCCGCGAAAAAGACAACAGAAGGCTGCATCCCATCTTCCAAGACCTGGGAAACCTTACAACAAGTGATATATCTGATCTTGTGCAGTGGTCCGACCTGATAGTCTTCGATTATCTGACTGCCAACTTGGATAGAGTGGTCAACAATCTGTACAACGAGCAGTGGAATCCAGGTATGATGAAACAGGCTACGCACAATCTTGCAAAGACCCCAGAAGGTCTGTTGCTCTTTTTGGACAACGAATCTGGTCTGTTACATGGATACAGACTTCTTGAGAAATACGAGCATTTCCACAGGGCCTTGTTGGATGGTTTGTGTGTCTTCAGGAAAGATACTATGGACGCTGTGGACAAACTGCATCGAAGCAATGTCGAACAGTTGTTGAAGAAATCTTTCTTCGAAAGTGATCCAGGTATGTTCGATTGGTTACCTTTCTTACCTGAGAAGAGTTTAAAAACTTTGAAAAGAGGATAGCACACGTGCATAAACATATTAGGACATGTAAATCCAGATTCGCTCCAGAAGTAGCTGTTATTGAAGCACCACTAACTAATTAATCGTGATATATTTTTTTCAATTTTCTTTTATGTGTACTAATTTCATGTACATTTTAGAAGTCAGAAAAATGTCCTAGACACAGAACCAAAGGATTTGAACTTTTTAAAGACTTTTAAACACACAAGCGAATCTTTTTTTTCAAATTTGAATATAGTCATATATGAAAATAATGTGTGGAGCGTGTTTGTGCACGTGAAATATTGCCAATATGTAAATATTGAGATCGTATATATTATTTCTTGTTCTTTTAAAATAGAGAATTCAAAGTAAATATATATATATATATATATATATATTTAAATTAATGAAGTGTTTAAATATTCTTAAAATACCAAGTTTATTATCCTGTATTGTTTAGAAGTTCATTTTCATAGAATGTATTAAAAATGAAATCAAGTTATTTGTAAAATTTAAAGCAAGTTTTAAATTATTGCTTAATGACTAATTTTTAATGGTGTAAACTAGTTATTTAACATCTCTATATATAAATATTGTAAATTTCTAATTTAAAAATTTTATTTATTCAACAAATTTTATCTTTTTATTCGTTCAAAATTAAAAAAAAAATTTAAAATAGGCTTGGAAAAGTTAAGGAATATTTTAAACACAATGACATCTTTGTAAACTGTTTTCTTCAGTTAAAAGTAAATAATTTTTTTTTTTGTCTATGAATTATTAAGATATGAAAATTTTAGATACAAAATGTTAAAAATTGTTTTAAATTAGTTTATAAATAGCTGTAGAAGTGCTGAAATTATATTTACCATAAAATTTCTGTTTTAAATTTAAATTAAGTCAAATTTTATAACTTTTTGTATTGGCAAAAATTTTTCATATAATTACTGTCAAATAAGGGAAGAATTTATAATTTTGATACAAATATTAAAGATTGGAATTAAATTATAAATTATTTTCGTTTAATATAGATGAGGATAAAAGTAAAATATGTTTTCAATGACTAAATTCTATATTTCCTATTTATTGAATGTAAATATATGATATATTGTAGCATATCATTAGACATTTGTTTGAATATTGTGCTTATATTTGATGTCTGATATATTTTTGAGTTAGTCATATATATTTTTTTGTTAACTAGAAAGATTCACATATTTTTCTATGCATTTTTGCATATAACTAGTCTTGATATGTGGAATCTATTTGTTGTACATAATTTAAATGTATTTTTAATAAACATCTTCATGAAAAAGTTTAGTAGTATGAGTTTTTTTTTTTTTTTTCTTATTTAATGGAAATATTATTATACATTTAATATACAAAATGCAATAAAGTTATTTTAGAAGGTTTCGTTTATCATAGCATAGTAGAAGTGCATTAAATTTTTTTTAGCTATAATTTTATTCAAATGAGTAGAATGAGTTTATTGACACAGTGGAACTCAAATGAACATTTATTTGTGATTTTTAAAAATTATGCAGATTTTAAATGCTATATCGAAAATGATGATACAGTTTTAGGAAGAAAATTTTGCTTGGAATTGTTTTTTTATTTAAATAATATAAAAAATCTAACTAAAATAATTCATAGATTTTATATATGAATACTTCATAACCCATTTCTGTCATGTTATAATTTAATGAATAAAACAGTATTTATAATAAGTAAATAAAAATGATTTTTTTTGTGCGTGTAAACAACCATTTATTATTGCAATGTACGTATGATTTATTTTTAATTGAAAATATTAATTGCTGGTGTTTTTCTTGAATACAAAATTTTTGGATACATTCTTTTAAGGTCAAGTTGTAGTTTGATGTATTAATTTATAAGGAAAATAATTGAAATTTATTTATATATTTAAAAGAAATAATACTGCATGAAAGAGTAAATAATTTCACAATAAAATATAAAATTAACCATCAAATAACAAAATATTCTTTACGTATTTCTTTAATGGCATTGATGAAAACAACATTGCTTCAAGGAGATGTGTTAGTAACATACTTTAAAACTGAATATATCTTTTATTTCTGTCTCCTTTTATAAGACCAGACACTTTTTTTTTTTTTTTTTTTGGTTTTACGATTTTTAAAGTGTATGTTTGATTGTTTCTTTTCCAAATTTTTCATTGAAAAATTGCCTATTTGGGAATAGTTACTGTAATGAAAAATAGTTTGTGTTTGAAATCTGATGTTTAATTTCAGTGTTAAATGTTCAGTAAAAAATGTTTCAATATTTTTAAGTTATAATAGGAAGAAGAGCAAAATTTAATTTCAAACTCCTTTCAAAATTTTTTAATGAAAAACTCGATGTTGAATTAAAAATTTTCATCATATACAGTACACAAAACTTCAGATTTAATGATTTTGGCTTTCCTTTTATTTAAAGGATAATTATTTTTATTCCATAATGTTGTAATATATTATATTATTAATGTTTTATTATTTATTTATTCCATAAATAATGCAGACCCTTTCTAAAAAAGTCGTGCACTAAAATTGCTTAAATCTGCAAATAGCCTAAACAAGTTAATAATTATCTATTAATTATTCATGAAATTCGAGTATATTATTAATTGAGGTATAAAAGCATCAAAATTTCCTTGTGAATTTCTAATGGTTGGCGGTCTGTCTGAACTTCATGTAGTCGAAATAAAAAAAAATTTTTAAACAGTGAATTTTAATGTTGAATTCTTTTTAATATTTTTTTTTATTATTTATTTTCGAAATTCTAATAGCATAAAAATTCATTAAAGCTCATTAAATTACCGAATTTTCATTTTTATTTGAATACCTATCAATATATCTCACAGCTTCGTTTTTCTGAAATATTTTTATTTTAATAATTAAACTTTTCTTTATTAAAAATTCAAAAAAAAAAATTCTAAATAAAAAGTCCGAAATTTACTAGACTAAGACTAGACATTTGCTTATTTGTCATATGGAGTGTATAAAGTTATTAATTTTCTTTTTAGTGATCGTGCTTGATGTTTGCAGTCCTAGTCTACGAATTCGTCGAAAATTAAATCATTTATTATTATAATTTAATAATTATCATTATCATTATTTATTACAAGCATTATTATTTTATGCAATTATTATAATGGAATAAAAATTCATTAATTCATTATTAAATCGTCTACGAATGCGATGAAACAATTCGGATATTAAAAAAATGACTTAATCATAAATATCTATTAATAATATATAAAAAAGGCAAAAAATTATACAACCTTATGTAAAGAAAGAAGCTTTGCCAGTTTTGATTAAATTTTTATTAACGGAATTTACTAGACTTAAGACACTTTTGCTTATTTATCATGCTGATTGTATATCTTTATTCATTTTCGTCTTAGTAATCATACTTGATATGCAATCCCAGACAATTTATTTTTACGTATGTGCGAAAAAAAATTAGGATGTTAAAAAAAATGGCTTAATAATAAATGTCTATTAATTTATTATATGTTTAAAAGACAAAATTTTATATATATTCTTATGCAAAAAAAGCTTTGCCAGTTTTGATTAATTTTTTATTAGCGAAATTTACTAGACTAGGATATTTTTGCTTATTTATCATGTGAATTGTATAAATTTATTAATTTTCGTCTTAATAATTATGCTTGATTTGCAATCCCAGACAATTTATGTTTCTACGTATGTGATGAAACAAATTCGGATGTTAAAAAAATGGCTTAATCATAAATATCTATTAATTAATAATATGTAAAAAGCAGAAATTTTACATCATTATGAAAAAAAAAAAAAAAAAAAAACTTTGGCTGTCTTGATTAAATTTTTATTAACGAAATTTACTAGATTAAGACACTTTTGCTTATTTATCATATGGATTGTATAATTTTATTAATTTCTTCTTAGTAATCAATGCTTGACGGGCAGTTACAGACAATTTATGTTTCAACGAATGTGATAAAACAATTCTGATGTTAAAAAATGGCTTAATTTATAAATATCTATTAATTAATATATAAAAAGGCAAAAATTTATGCGTTCTTATCTAAAAAAAAAAGAAGTTTTGATTAAATTTCTTAATAACAAAATTTGCTAAATGAAGACACTTTTCTTATTTACCATATGGATTGTATAATTTTATTAATTTTCGTCTTAGTAATTATACCAGTTGGGCAATTGAAAAGAATTTATGTTTCTACAAATGCGAGATAAAAATACAGAAGTTAAAAAAAAAAAAATTGCTTAATTATAAATATCTATTGATTAATATAAAAAAGCAAACATTTATATCCTTATGGTAATGAAAGAAGTTATGCCAGTTTTGTTTAAATTTTTATTAACGAAATTTACTAGACTAGCTTATACATTTAACTAATACATTTAGCTTATACTGTATACATTTACCTTATACATTTATAAATTTAGCTTATACATTTTCATACACCTTACATTGAATTTGTTTTCTTATGTGATAAAAGAAGCTTTGCCGATTTTAATTAAATTTTTATTAACAAAACTTACTAGACTAAGACACTTTTGCTTATTTATCATGTGGATTGTATAAATTTTTAATTTTCGTCTTAGCAATCATGCTTGGATGCTTAGTCTAAGACAATTTGTGTTTCTACAAATGCAACAAAAAAATTCAATTGTTAAAAAATGGCTTAATCATAAATATCCCTCAATTTATGATTCAAAAGACAAAAATTTGTACATTCTTATGCTTTGACAGTCTTCATTAGATTTTTATTAGCGAAATTTACAGAAATTTACTAAGATACTTTTGCTTATTAATCTTGTGGATTGTATATATTTATTAATTTTCAAATTAGTAATCATATTTGATGTTGCAGTCTAATACAATTTGTGTTTCTACAAATGAAACGAAAAAAATTCGGATGTTAAAATAAATTATTTAACTAGAAATATCTATTAATTAATACATAAAAAGGCAAATATTTCTACATTCTTATCTAAAAAAAAAAAGAAGCTTTGCCAGTTTTGATGAAATTTTTATTAACGAAATTCGCTAGACAAAAATACTTTTGCTTATTTATCATGTGGATTGCATAAATGTATTAATTTTTGTCTTAATAATCATACTTGATGTTGCAGTCTAATACAATTTGTGTTTCTACAAATGCAACGGATGATGTTAAAATAAATAGCTTAATCATAAATATATACTAATTAATAATATGTAAAAAGGCAACAATTTTTACATCCTTATTAAAAAAAAACACTTAGGCTCTTTTGATTAAATTTTATTAACGAAATTTACTAGACTAAAACACTTTTTCTTATTTATCATATGGATTGTATAAATTTATTAATTTTCGTTTTTGTAAACATGCTTGATAGGCAGACCCAGACAATTTATGTTTCTACGTATGTGACGATCAAATTTGGATGTTGAAAAAATAGCTTAGTAATAAAACTCATAAATATCTATTAATTAATACATAAAAAGGCAAAAAAATTTATACATCTTTAAAAATAAAGAAGATTTGCCAGCTTTGATGAAATTCTTGCGTTTTAAGTTAATTTAATTAGTACTCTTGCCATGTTTTCTTTTGCTTTTCCTTTTGTTTTCTATGCCTTCCAATGTTTCTTTTTATCTACCATTTGGGCATGACCATAGCCCACTGCCTTCTCTTTTATTCAATGTTTTATCAACTAATGTCTCTATGTAACAGATTAGGAGTTTATACGGCCAAGGTACTCCGTAAGCAGAATGATGATGATTGATGAAATTTTTACTAACGACATTTACTAGACCAAGATACTTTTGCTTGTTTATCATGTGGATTGTATAAATTTATTAACTTTCATCTTAGTAATCATACTTGATATTACAGTCCCAGACAATTTATGTATCTATGAATGCAACGAAAAATTCGGATGGTAAAAAAAAAAATGGCTTAATCATAAATATCTACTAATAAATATATAAAAAAGGAAAAATTTATACATCCTTTTTTGTAAAGAAAGAAGCTTTAAGCAAAGATTAAATTTTTATTAAGGAAAATTCACTTGACTAGGTTATACATTTTCATACATCTTTTATTACATTTTTTTCCTTACGTAATGAAAGAAGCTTTGCCAGTTTTGATTAGATTTTCATTAACAAAATTTACTAGATTAAGACACTTTTGTTTATTTATCATGTGGGTTGTATAACTTTATAATTTGTCGTTCTTGATAGTAATTATGCTTGATGGGCTAAAAAGTTCTAAACAATTTTATGTTTCTACTAATGCCATGTAAAAATTCAGATTCTAAAAAAAAAAAAAAATAAAAAGGCAAAATTTTATATATCCTTATGTAGTAAAAGAAGCTTTGCCAGTCTTTTAAATTTTCGTCTTTATCACAAATATGTAGTTATAAATGTATTAATTAATAAATAAAAGGCAAAAATTTATATATCCTTATGTAGTAAAAGAAGCTTTTGCCAGTCTTGATTAAATTTTCATTAACGAAATGTACAAATCTAAGACACTTTTGCTTATTTATCTTATGGATTGTATAAATTTATTAATTTTTCTTAGCAATTTAGCTTCATGGGCAGTTCTAGACAATTTATGTTTCTACGAAAGCGATGTAAAAAATCAAATTCTAAAAGGAAATGGCTTAGTTATAAATGCTTATTAATTAATATATAAAAGGCAAAATTTTATATATCCTTATGTAGTAAAAAAGCTTTGCCAGTCTTGCTTAAATTTTCATTAACGAAATGTACAAATCTAAGACACTTTTGCTTATTTATCTTATGGATTGTATAAATTTATTAATTTTTTCTTAGTAATTATGCTTCATGGGCAGTTCTAGACAATTTATGTTTCTACAAAGGAAAGCGTTATAAATATAAAAAATCAAATTCTAAAGAAAATGGTCTTAAAGTTATAAATGTACAAATCTACTTTTGCTTATTTATCTTATGGATTATATAAAAAAGGCAAAATTTTATCTATCCGAAAGCGATGTAAAAAATCAAAAAAAAAAGAAAATTTCCCATTTATATTTCATTAAATTTTAACAAAATTTACTAGACCGACACTTTTGCTTATTTATCATATGGATTGTACAAATTTATTAATTTTCGTCAGAGCAATCGTGCTTGCTGTTGCAATCAGAGACAATTTATATTTCTACGAATGTGGCGAAAGAATTCAGATGTTTAAAAATATGGCTTAATCCTAAATATGTCTTAATTAGTATAGAAAAGGCAAAAAAATCATACATCCTTATGTAATAAAAAGAAGCTTTGCCAGTTTTGATTCAATTTTTATTAACGAAATTCACTAAACTAGCTTATACATTTAACTTTATACATTTAGACATTTTCATACACTTTTATTGCATTTTTTTTTTTCTTATGCAATAAAAGAATCTTTTCCAGTTTTGATTAAAATTTTATTAATGAAATTTACTGGTCTAAGATGCTTTTGCTTGTTTATCATGTGCATTGTATAAATTTATTAATTTTTTGGTTTTGTAATCAAGCGTATTGTGCAGCCCCAGGCAATGTATATTGCTATGTATGTGACGAAAAAAATTAATATGTTAAAAAAAATGGCTTAATCATAAATATCTATTAATTAATATATAAAAAAGCTAAAATTTAGACATCCTTATGCAAAGAAAAGAGCTTTGCCAGTTTTGATTAAATTTCTATTAACAAAAATTCACTAGACTAAGACATTTTTGCTTATTTATCATGTGGATTAAATAAATTTATTAATTTTCGTCTTAGTAATTATACTTGATATGCAATCCCAGAAAATTTATATTTCTGCGTATATGACGAAACAATTCGGATGTTAAAAAAAAATGCCTTAATCATAAATATCTATTAATTGATATATAGGCTAAAGTTTATACCTTTTATGTAAAATAAGAAGCTTTTGCGAGTTTTGATTACATTTTATTAACGAAATACTGTTGAAAAAATATGCGAAAATAAAAAACGTAAACAACATATAAAACATTCAATGTCAAATTGTTATCAACTCAAATTAATTGTTTAACTTTTCACGACATATCTATAAGACAGGAAGAAATGACATAAGCATGATATCAAATTCTTTATTATAATTAAAAATAAATTCATTTTATAACATTTATTTATATTTTAAACACATTTATATATAATTATACACATTTATATATTATTATACACATTTTTATAATATAATTTTATTTATAACGTCGATATAAAAATTCATTAAATTTTTAAAGAACTTCTGTGAAATTAAATATTTTACGAAGAATTATCAACATTATCTGTTTAAGGAATTTCTACTTATAAACATATTCTAAATAAAGAAAAGATAAAAAAATAAATAAATAAATAAAGAGAAGATTTTCGAATACTTATTATAACAAAAAATATTTTTATTGATATATTTAAAATAAAAGAAACGGAAATAGCAAATAACTTGTAATTAAAGAGGCAATTATTTTACATAGCTATAAAACCGATGCCATTTTACAAAATAATTTTATTTAATTACCTAAAATAGCTAATATTAAGCTTAATTATTATCGAATATTGTTATTGTTATTGTTAGTTATTTTAATTGTAGATTTACAATTTTATACATTTTCAATTACTTAATCTAACTGAATTTAAAGCTTCCACAAATTGTAATAGTTTTTATCGTTCTTTTATGAATAAATTATAAATCTACAACTAAAATAACTATAAATCATAAGTGATAAATCATGGTATTCGTTGAAATAACTAAGTAGAGATCAAAGTTTTCATCGTCACCCTTCTTAAGAGATTTAGAAAAACTATAAAAATCTATATTGCGTAGTTGATAACATTATAAAATGTATAGTAATGTAGAATGACGTAAAACATAAAAATAGTTTCAATCTATGTAAATGTTTTACTCTTTAAATGTCATAACAATTTAAATATCATGTATAACCGTATTCAGTTGATGTGTTTGTAAAATACAATATTTTTTTTACTCAAATATGAAATATATGTGGAATAATATATTATTATTATTATTATTTAAGCAATATGTATACAGAATTGTAACGAAAATTAACTAACAGATATTTGATTTCTAAGTGCACAAATAGTTAAAAATTCAAATATCATAGCTAGTCTTTCAAAGGCTTGACATGTTGATTCTAAGAAATAATTAGTGTAATTAATAATTAATAATAATTAACAATTAACTAATAATAAATTAACTAACTAATAATTAAAAATTAAGAAATCACTAAATAATTTAGTCATTTCTTAATTATTGCCAATAAAAGTCCTTTCGACTAAAAGCATTGTTTTAATAACAATCTGACAATGAATATTTTTAGATTTAAAATTAGAAATTGTTTACTAGTTTAAAATTGTTGCAGCTTAAATTTTTAAAATTGTTGACTTCGCCTATCTAAAATTTTGCCAGCATTATTTATTATTTAATAATATTATTATTATTTTACTTCTTATTTATTTAAAATTAAGTTGCCTACACACTCAAAAAAGGGCCTAAGTTGTATTATCTATGTATTATTAAATGTAGTCAATGTAATGAAAAAAAAAATAAAGAAAAGAATAAGTGATAAAGAAAATGATAAGTGTTTTAAGAATTAGCTTCTATTTTCATTCATCCATTTTCATTATATGTCAAAATATCATAACTCAAATTGGTTCTGTTAGATGATATTCTTTGAAACTCACTTACGATTACAAAAATATGTTGATCCAAAGAGGTTTCAGCCTTTTTCAATGCATTGTCCAAAGATGAGCATAATTTAAAAATTAAACATGTTGTGTTAATTTTATAAAATTTATATAATGAATTCTTCCAACGAATTTTCGCATACAAATTAAAAATAAAGTATTCAATAAAAAAAAACTGTAATCATTTACTAAGTTCAATTTATCACGTGCAAGCATAATTCTAATTTATCACGTGTAAACATAATTTGTTGCATAATTAAATATAATTTATCGCGTGTTATTAGTTCATCAATCGCACTTGAATACATACAGGACGGTTAAAATTGTTTTCAAAAACATAATTGATCATTAGGCACTCTTATTCTGAGAAATTTGAAACATTAATATCATTACATTCAGATAGCCACGCAAATCAAAACAAAATACAAAGTACGTGACTTGATACTGGTAAATCGTTAGGCTTAGCAATGAAGAAAAAAAAATCAAATAATAATAAAAACAAGTTATATAAAAAAAAAATGTAAGTCAATTCCTACTTAGGTCAACAAAGAAAATTTTCATTTTAGTTACTTTTTATTAAGTAATTACATTTAATATAAATATGTATACACATACGACAGAATCACAATATTAAGTGGCAAAATAGAAAGCGAATTTCCTTGCAAGTTTCTACTTTCCTTTCTATATGGTGTTGGACTATTATTTTTGTTTGTTACTATTTATTCACTTTCCATTTTTTATTTTTTTATTTATTTTTCGTTTGTAATTTATGGATTTGTCATTCTATCCATCTCTTGTAATGCTTCATTATTTCCAGTAAGTTTCGAGTAATCCAGTTCTTCAATTAATTAAATTTAATTAATGAATTAATATTTGAAAAAACTGCATTAACATCGTCTTTAAAAAAATGCATTTGAACTTGAGTGGATGAATAATAAGTATTTTATGAACAATTGAAAATTTGAACAAGAATATACAGGGAGAGTGTGGACTAATAGTAAGAATTGAATAAGAGATTACAACCCTGCATTCAGGATAAAGTGTTATTAAAATTTTTATCTCCTAGTTGACAAATTAGAAAACACTAAACGTAATATTTTTCGAATATTTAAGTGTATACTTTTCTTTGAAACAATATCGAATCATTTCTATTTTGATTTGTCATGAAAATTTTAAAAGCTTCATATTTGAAAAAACTGTATTAACATCAAGTGTCCAACACTACAAGTTTTAAAAAATGAGTTTGAACTTGAGTGGTTGAATAAAAAGTATTTTATGAACAATTGAAAATTTGAAAAGATATATATAATAAAATATAGAGAGAGAAAGTGTGAACTAATAGTAGGAATTGAATAAGAGATTACAACCCTGCATTCAGCATAAAGTTTTATTAAAAATTTTTATCTCTTAATTAATAAATAAGAAAACACTAAATGTAATATTTTTTTCTAATATTTAAGTGTATACTTTTCTTTGAAACAAAATCTGAATCATTTCTATTTTTCGATATTTCATCAAAATCAGAAATTTTTTTTTTTTTAAATTGCATATCAAAGGACTTTTTAAAGTAAAATTAATATGTGGAAATGCTTAGAATGTATACAACCCTTGGTTCACAGTTCGCGCAGTCCCAGAGTTAAAAAAAACATCTGCTCCTCAACTACTTGTCTAGGAAAATTCGTTATCGAATGACTAATACTTTGCAGATTGTTTCTTTAATAGTGTAAAGGATTTACGCCTCACAAAATAAAAATGTTCAGCAGAATGAATGTGACTTTAAAAAATAAATATTCTAAATATTGTTGAAATTTCACTGCCATATTTTTTTGTTCTTTATAATTTTGTAATCTGCATTTTTATTCGAAAATGAATTAACTAGCAGCACAAATAATGGTTTGAGAATTCGAAATTTAACGAAATTTGAATATTTTCTCGAAACAATAAAAATTAATATCATTTTCATTAAATTTTTGCTAATACAGATATGAAAAGTGGTTTTGTTAATAAACATCGGTATTTTAAATACGCAAAGTACTTACCTGTTTAATTGAGAGTAATTTTTCTTGGTTACATTTTTTTCCACATATTCCAAAAATATTTTTTAATGATTGACTTTTTTTGGCAAAATAAAAATGTTCAACAGAAGGAATGTGATTTTAAAAATTCATATTCTAAATATCGTTAAAATTTCACTGTCATTTTTTTGTTCGTTATAATCTTGTAATTTGCATTTTTATTTGACAATGAATTTACACTTAACACAAATAATTTGTTTGAGAATTCGAAAGTTAAATTTGAAATATGAATATTTTTTCGAAAACAATGAAAATTAATATCATTTTCATTAATATTTTCGCTACGTTAGATATGTAAAGTGGTTTTGTTAAATAGCATCTGTATCATACTTACGTAAAGTAATTGTCTGTTTAATTGAGATTGCTTTTTCTTGATTTCATTTTTCCAGACATTCTAAAAATATTTTTTGATGATTGGAACATTAATTTTACTCGAAAATAAAAATGTTGATGAAACACGAATAATTGTTTGAAAATTACAATTTGAGCGAAGTATAAATATTGGAAGTTAATGATGCTTTCATTTAATTAAAGATACTTATGCATATAGTTTTGTTAAATAGCATCGGTATTACACCTTCGTAAAGTAACTGCTGGTTTAATTGAGAATAATGTTTCTTGATTTCATTTTTCAGATACTCCAAACATATTTTTTGATAATTGGAACATTAATTTTATTGGAAAAAAAGTTGTATAAACAAGAATAATTGCTTAAAAATTCCAATTTTAACGAAATATAAATATTTTACAGAAAATTAATGATGTTTTCATCAAAATTTTACCCAAGATAGATATTTAAAGTGGTTTTGTCAAATAGCATCGATATTATACTTACGTAAAGTAACTGTCTTTTTAAATAAGAATAACTTTTCTTGATTTCATTTTTCCAAGTACTCCAAAAATATGTTTTGATGATTGGAACATTAATTTTACTCGAAAATAAAAATGTTGATGAAACACAAATAATTGTTTGAAAATTACAATTCGAAAGAAATATAAATATTTTCTCGGAAATACTGCAAATTAATAATATTTTCATTAAAATTTTCGCTAAGATCGTTATGTAAAGTGGTTTTGTTAATTAGCATCGGTATTCTACCTACGTAAAAAGTAACTGCCTGTTTAGGTGAGAGTAATTTTCCAAATACTTTAAAAATATTTTATGATGATTGAAACATTCATTTTATTCAACAAAAGAAGTTTCAAGAAACACGAATAATTGTTTGAAATTTCCAAATTAAACGAAATATAAATATTTTACAGAAAATTAATGATGTTTTCATTAAAATGTTTGCCAAGATAGATATGTAAAAAGTAGTTTGTCAAATAGCATCGGTGTTATACCTACGTAAAAGATTGCTTGTTTAATACAGAGTAATATTTCTTAATTTCATTTTTTAAGATACTCCAAAAATATTTTTTGGTGGGTTGAACATTTATTTTATTGAGAAAAAAAGTGCATAAAACACGCATAACTGTTTGAAAATTACAATTCGAAAGAAATATAAATATTTTTCGGAAATACAGAAAATTAATAATATTTTCATTAAAATTTCCGCTAAGATACATATGCAAAGTGGTTTTGTTAATTAGCATCGGTATTATGCCTACGTAAAGTAATTGATTGTTTAATTGAGAGTAATTTTCCCCAATTTCATTTTTCCAGATACTCCAAAAATATTCTTTGTTGATTGGAACATTCTTTTTATTCGAAAAAAAGTTTCATGAAACATGAATAATTGTTTGAAACTTCCAATTTGAAAGAAATATAAATATTTTACAGAAAATTAATGATGTTTACGCTAAAATGTTTGCCAAGACAAATATGTAAAGTAGTTTTGTCAAATAGCATTGATATTATATCTACATACTACATAAAGTAATTAATTGTTTAATTGAAAGTAATCTTTCTCCATTTCATTTTCCAGATACTCCAAAAATTTTTTGATGATTTGAACATTCATTTTATTGGGAAAAAACTTATATAAAACACGAATAATTGTTTGAAATTCCAATTTGAGCGAAGTATAAATATTTTCTCGGAAATAATGAAAAATGATGTTTTCATAAAAATTTTTCACTCAGATAGATATGTAAAGTGCTTTTGTTAATTAACTTGCCTGTTTAACTGAGAGTAATTTTTCTTGATTTCATTTTTTCGAGATACTCCAAAAATATTCTTTTGTTGATTGGAACATTCATTTCATGCGAAAAAAAAAGCTTCATGAAACACGAATAAATGTTTGAAAATTCCAATTTGAACGAAATGTAAATATTTTGCAGAAAATTAATGATGTTTTCATCAAAAATTTTTGCCGAGATAGATATGTAAAGTGGTTTTGTCAAATAGCATGGTTATGATATTTACGTAAAGTAACTGCTTATTTAATTGAAAGTAAAATTTCTTGATTTCATTGTTCCAAATACTCCAAAAATATTTTTTGATGATTGGAACATTCATTTTACTCGAAAAAGTTTCATAAAACACGAAAAGTTTGAAAATTTTTGAATTTGAACAAAATATAATTATTTTATAGGAAATACAGAAAGTTAATGATGTTTTCATTAAAATTTCCGCTAAGATAAATATGTAAAGTGGTTTTGTTGATTAGTATCGGTAGTATGCCTACGTAAAGTAATTGATTGTTTAATTCAGAGTAATTTCTCTTGATTTCATTTTTCCAGTAACTCTAAAACTATTTTATGATGATTGAAACATTTATTTTATTAGAAAAAAAGTTGTATGAAACACGAAGCATTGTTCGAAAATTCCAATTCGAACAAATTATACATATTTTCTCGGAAATAATGGAAATTAATGATGTTTCTATTAAAATTTTCACTAAGATAGATATGTAAAGTGGTTTTGTGAAATAGCATCGGTATTATATCTACGCAAAGTAACTGCTTATTTAATTGAGAGTAATTTTTCTTGTTTTAATTTTCCAAATGCTCTAAAAATATGTTTGATGATTGGAACATTAATTTTATTGGCAAAAAAAGCTTCATGAAACACGAATAATTGTTTGAAAATTCCAATTTGAACAAAATATAAATATTTTATAGGAAATACAGAAAATTAATGATGCTTTCAT
Organism: Caerostris extrusa; assembly: GCA_021605095.1. NCBI lineage: Eukaryota > Metazoa > Arthropoda > Arachnida > Araneae > Araneidae > Caerostris > Caerostris extrusa. The sequence goes on from BPLR01013179.1 coordinate 64,977, forward strand.
TAAAATATTTGACAAGATAGATATTTAACAAACCCACTTTACATAAGTGGCTTTGTCAAAATATCATCGATATGATATCTACGTAAAGTAATTTCTTGTTTCCTTTTTTTCTACATGCAGTTTAAAGTTATTTTTTTTTGACGCTACGTTCATTCAAAAACTTTTCCTTATTTTAAATATCTAGAAATACATTCACGCATAAAATTGAATTGGGCAAACAGTATTCATAATATTTAGAAAATGATCTAGTTTTTCAGATAAATCTTTTTTAAAACAATTTCTTAAAGTAACACTTTTTTTAATCGCTAAATAAAACAACAATGTGAAAATATTTTTAAAATCTTCTTTTTTTCATAATTACTGAGTAAGTTATTTATTGATTCAAATACGTGTCATTTTTTTTATTCATAGTTCAGTTCATATTATTTTTTAAGCAACTTTCTATTTATTTAAGGAATTTGGAAAAAAATACGAAACTCATCAATAACTTTTTAGTTTCTTTTTTTTTTTTAAATTAAATTAAACATTTTTAGTGTTTAAGAGAATTGAAAAGAAGAAAATGTGTTTTTTTTTTTTTAAAACAAAATTTGAGAATAAAAAAATTTGTTTAGTTTTAAATAATTTATTATTGCTATTGTTATTAGGAACTTTTTAATTGTGTGTTTATTTTGATTAATTTTAAAAACCATATAATCATTTGTTTGAGTTATATTAATGATTTTAATTATTTATGAATGAAACTACTTGAATGCGACTGGGCATAAATTTATTAATTTAACTAGGCACCATATTTTATTATTATTAATTTATCTGTTATTAAAAAGGATTAAGTTTACTAAACAGTTATAATTATGTAAAAAAGGAAGGTGTAATTTTAATTGTTGAGTTAATGTAGTTGAAAAAAAATAATAATAATAAAAAAAAAAGGTTCTATGTTAATTTTTAAGAATATAAATAATTTCTTTTAAGTTAAATTAAATCAAATTAGTTATAAATAAGTTGATGAAAATGTTTTATTAAATAACGTTTTTATTTAACTCTTTATTTTGTTTTTAAAACTATACACAAGAGAAAAAAATCATGTATTAAAAAAAGTAAAGGAACACATTGCATAACGGATACTGTTTTGTAGAAATGATTATTACTGAGCATATAAAAGTAATTGTTAGCAAAAATAAAATGTTAAGATATTCGACAAAATATTTAATTCGGAAATCGTGATACTAATCAAAAATGAAAGTTCTTGTATTGGCATCGTGTTTTCTCGAAATCGTAACAATTGAATTTCAAAAATTCTATAGTTTGTCTTTTAAATAAATAATATTTATTTTGGGGTTTAAATAAATAGTTGCTGAACATTTACTAACATTCCATTTTACTTAAAATAAAAAAATGACATTATTATTATTATTTACAAAAAAATACTAGTGTCTATGGTTCTGAGAAATCCCCAAGATATTAACACTGTGTTTTCCTAAATATTCATGAAACGTGTCTTTAAATTAATAAAAAAGAGAAAAATACTAATGTAAAGTCGGCAAATGATATACCCAAATTAAAAACAATTGTCTAAATATTTTTGATATTGATAATTAATCTTAGTGTATTTTGTAACTCTAAAAATGAGATTTTTATTACATTAATTCACGTCTCAAGAAAAAATTTCATAACAAATATAATGATTATATAATAAATATATGTTAAAAGTTTCAGAAGCCGCTATATTTTATACTATACATAGATTTGCACTACTTAATATCTGTAAGTAGCAAAAGTCTGCTTTTAATCATTTTGCATCAAAATACGATTTATATATATATACTTTTTTTATTCTGATGATAAATAATTAATTAATATTCGCTAAGATAGATATGTAAAGTGGTTGTTAATTAGCATTGGTATTATGCCTAAGTATCTGCTTGTTTAATTGAGAGTAATATTTCTTGATTTCATTTTTCCATTGCATTATAACATTTATTACAGCATTATTATTATTATCGCTAAGATAGATATGTAAAGTGGTTGTTAATTAGCATTGCTATTATGCGTAAGTATAAGTGCTTGTTTAATTGAGAGTAATATTTCTTGATTTCATTTTTCCATTGCATTATAACATTTATTACAGCATTATTTGAAAAAATGCTGTTATAAATGTTTAATCATTGTTATAAATGGGATTTAAATGTTTCACATTCATAACAATGATTTAAATGTTTCACATTCATAAACGATTTAAATGTTTCACATTCATAACAAAATTTAATTTAAATCACATTTAAATCACATGTTTCATCGTTGTTAGATTTTGAGTGATTCAATTTTTTTTATATTGTTGTGAAAGTTTCCAGCCGTTGAAGAATTGAATCATTCACAGTCTGATATTTGTGATAAATTACAGTACAGTTTTAATTTTAGTACATTTAGGAATGAATTTTTGTTTTTAATTCTATCCAATTACTTCAATTTGCAAAGGTTATACATTACTTTCAAAGATTAAACATTGTATACAATATTTACACATTTCTTGAACGGGTTATATATTACATTTGCAAAATGTATACATTTTTGAAATAGATCGTACATTACTCGAAAAGATTATACGTTTGATTTAATAATATTATATTTCAGTAAATGGTTTTTAGTTTTAAAAAAAATCAAAGATAATTTTTATAAATATATTTCATAAAAAAAATTTTAATTTTTATATATTTTATATAAATTTTAATTTTTATATGAAATATACAAATATATTGAATATACTTTCTTTAAATTATGTAAAAAATTAATGAAATGTTTTCTAATAATTGCTTTGCTGTGTTGTGTTATGTATTAAATAGAGTCCTATATTACAATAGATTTATTAACATTAAAAATAAAATTTTAATAGATGATAATTAGTTTTGATGAAATTATCGGATATTATAAATGACAATTAAATGTTTATCAGGAATGATTGTAATAAAGCTTGATAACAAACAAATTAATTTTCAAAACTTCTAAGTAATGAAAAAATATTGCTTAGCAATTATTATTAATTTTTTTTTTTTGTTTTGTTCTAATGCAGTTGGCAAACACTTAGACACTTGTTTTGGTGCTTTAAAGCAAGCGCTGCACCGATGTTACTCATTTAACACTACCCAGCAGGTGCGTATAGCATGAAGATAAGCTACGGACGCGGAGTAACAATACCTCCGCAACGCTCATGTTAGACCGGGACCTACGGTTTAAAGGGCGGTTAATTGTCATCTATCATATCTGATAATATCATCAAAACTAATTAACATCTAATAAACTTTTATTTTGTTTTTTACAAACATCCAGGGCACCGCCGGGACTCGAACCCGAAACCTGTGGTACCGTCCGCCAGAGCGCTAGCCCTTCGGCCATTAAGGCCGTGCTTAGCAATTATTATATCACAAATCATCAGTTGTTATAGTTTCTACTGTATATAGTTTAAAATAATTTTATTTCTGATGTAAGGATGATGTGATGTAAAAGATACATGAATGGCAATGTAAATGCATGTAAAGGGATGTAAGGATAATTGCAAAAACAAACTAGTATTTTTCTAAAATTTAAAGCAATTAAAATTATTGCTTATTAATTTTCATTGGCTATATTTTCTAAAATGTAAAGCTTTAATTTTCAAATTATTTTATTTCTTATATGTTGTAATGATCAGTTTGATAATACGCAAGTCTTTTTTTGAGAAATTTTAACAATAAAAAATATTGCCTGACAATTATTATATCTCATATCAACAGTTGTTATAGTGTCTATGGTATATAATTAATTATTTTATTTCTAAGTCATGTAAAGATCATTCCAAAAACAAACTTGTCTTTTTTAAATTTAAAGCAATTAAAATTATTGCTTATTCATTTTTATTAACTATATTTTGTACAATGTAAAACCTCAATTTTCAAATTATTCTATTTATTATATGTTGTAATGATCGTTTTGATAATAAGAAAATTACTTTTTGAGAAATTTCAAGCAATAAAAAATGCTGCCGGACAATTATTATATCTCAAATCATCAGTTGTTACAGTATCTATGATACATAGTTAACAATTATTTTATTTCTAAGTGATGTATAGATCATTCCAAAAAAAAAGCAAACAAGTTATTTTTTTATTAAATTTAAAGCAATTAAAAGTAAGGCTTATTAATTTTCATTGGCTATATTTTCTGTGATGTAAAGCTTTAATTTTCAAATTATTTTATTTCTTATATGTTGTAATGATCAGTTTGATAATCAGCAAATTTCTTTTTGAGAAATTTTAAGCAATAAAAATATGTTTTAATAGGTATTGTTCTCTATATATTTTATGTTATACACAGTTTCAAACTTTCAAATACTTTATTACTTCATGTCGTAAGGAGAAAAAAAAAGAAAATTAAATTATTAATTAATTAATTAATTAATTAATTAAAAGAAATCATTAAGAGTTTATTTTTTACGTTAATTTAAGCAACTTGTTTGTTTGCTTACAAAAAAAATGAAGTAAAAACATAACTATATAAAACAATTTCAAAATCAAAATTCATCATTTATTCTTTTATTCATAAATTCACATTGACTACTTTTAATATTTTAGACAATCTGGTTTAAATCATAAAACGAAAAGAAAAAGAAATCGAACTTTTCATAAAACATTTAATATGAAAATAGAGATCTACTTTATAATTTAATAAGACATTTGAAATCTAATCATATTTTTTTTTCAGCTTTTTAGATTAACTTTTATATTCGTGTGCTCAAATCAAAAATAAGTCTTTTAATAATTATTTTACTCCAATATAGTATGTATATAAGGTAATATAATAGATTTATTAACTTTAAAAAAACATATTTAATATTAAAGAATAAATAATAATTATTTTTTGTAATTTTTAATTGGGTATATTTTTATAATAAAATTCTATAATAAAAGGTTTTGAAAATAATGATATGAATATCATCATTAACACGTTATGTTTTAATAAAAATAATATTTACATATTGCGTAATTCAGAATATCAGAAAGAAAAAAATATTTTAAAAAGAAAATAACGTATAGATAAGGAATTGGCTCAGAGGTTAGAAATGTGAGAATTTCTGATCTATTGAATGATTAACTTTTAAGAAATCCTTTTCAAAATTTGATGAATAAGAAATTCCTTTCAAAATCCTTTTTAAATCATTAAAAAATATTTTTTTTAAATTTAATATGGGACCCCTTCTACTTGGAACAAATAATCATAATGATACTGCATGTTTTTGACCTATCAGTGCAGTAGTCGATACAAATTACAATAAAAATATAATTTTTTCCGTTTTAATTTCTTGATTATTTGATAAATAATAACCATACGGTAACAATCTTTCTCTGGCACTCGTTGCCACAAGTCTCAGATTCGAATCCCGGCAGTTCCATGGATGTTTGTAGTAGTTCGGAATCCACTTTTTAAACCGTAGGTCCTGGTCTACTATGACTGTAAGAGTGTTGGGAGTAGGGCTGGCAATCCTACTCCGTAAAAAGAAATCATCTCCTGTTTCTAAATCTGCCAGTAGGCAGACGACCATGGTCTAACATGGACTGTAATGCTAAGGAGTTAGCTAATTATGTAACAATCTTTAAAAATTATATAAAATCACACTGTAAAAGTTTCTGATTTTCTGTATTAGAAAATTTTAGAGTGTGATTTATATAAATATTAAAAGATACAACATTTAAAAAATTTTTTTTTTTGTTTTAAATATTTTTATCTTGTGATATAGGCCAAGTGGAAAAAAATATTTTAAAAGAAAATAACGTGTAGATAAAAGATTGACTCAGAGGTTAGAAATGTGAGAATTTCTGATCTAATGAACGATCTACTTTTAAAAATTCTTTTTCAAAATATGATTATTAAGAAAGATCACGAATCCTTCCTAAATCGTTAAGAAATATATATTTTTTAAATTTAATATGGGGCCATAATTGAAGGGGATCTTCCTTAATTATGTTGTTATGAAAAAAAAAAAAAAAATAATCAGATTATTGAATGTTTTTTAAAATTGAAATTAGAAATTCCTTATCGATGAGAAAGAAATTATTATTACTTCGTGAGATTTGTTGTTATTTTCAAATAACGGGCACTTCTACTTGGCCACTATTCGCCACTAGTGCAATAGAGTTGTAATATTTATGGTTGGTGGAAAACTAATGCTTTGCTAATTTTTATACGTATTGAAAATGTGATTACGTAATGAAAATGTTTAAGGTTAGTTAAAAATTAATGCTTTGGTACTTTTTTCTATGTATTGAAATGTGTTTTGAATGTATTTAGGGAACAGAATCAAGCAGGTTGTATGAGTAAATATTTTTTATATTTTAAACTTAATGGCGTCAGAAAACATTCGTTCTGTCATTAATTCAGATATTGAAATATTTTTACAATTTGGAATACCATATACATCATAGTATGAACCATATACTATGGTATTTCATAATATATTCTTTTATTTGAATGCTCTTGTCAATTATCCTTAATTGAGAGGTATCATTAATTCTTTTCCTTATTAACAAGCTCTTCTTATTAGGAAAAGCGTCAATTTCTTTAGATACGCATTTTTTAGACAGTTTACAGATTTCACGCAGTCATAGGCCATACAAAGATTTCCTATACAATACCCAAATTTTTTTTATTAATCATCGTTTTATAAAATTTTAATCTAAAGATATTGTACCTATTGTAGCTTTTTACACTTGAATATTTTGCATAGCTGCTCAAATGATTCAAAATAGACAAAAATGAGAAATTTTATTTTATTGGATAGTATTTTTGTAATAATTTAATTTTTCCTCATGGGTCATACTAGGATTTCTTGTACTACTTTTTGCCAAAAATGTTTTATTAATTATCGTTTTATAAATATATAATTTAAAAGCATTGTATCTATTGTAGCTTTTACATGAATATTTTGCATAGTTGCTCAAATGACTCAAATAAGCAAAATTGTAAAAATTTAGTTTTTCTCTACTCATATTAGGATTTTTCTGTACAATTTTTTATTAATTATCGTTTTATAAAGTTTTATTTAAAGACATTGTACCTATTGTAGCTTTTTTCACTTGAATATTTTTGCATAGCTGCTCAAATGACTCAAAAAAGCAAAAATGAGAAATTTTTATTTTATTAGATAGTATTTTGTAATAATTTAATTTTTCTCATGGGTTATACTAGGATTTCCTGTACAATAGTTTTTCAAAATATTTTATTAATCATCGTCCTATAAAGTTTTAATTTAAAAATATTGTACTAATTGTAGATTTGTAAAGTCGGACAGACAAAAATATTAGAAAAACAGACAAAAATTTTTTATAAAGTTACGTGTTTTAATACAATAATTAATTCATTAAGTATTTTGATATCAAGATAAATTCTGCTGTTAAATTAATTAATAAACCACAAAATTGAAAGTTTTTGATGATTAAAAAACTAAATTAATTGAATATTTTAATAAAAGAAACATTTTTTAAATTTGAAATATAGAAATAATTTTTAGTCCATTTATTTCTATATTGTCTTTAATTCCTTTAGAAATAAAATACTCAGTTAAAAATTTTAAAGGTATCTTTTTTTGGGCAATATTTTATATAATAAAAATTACTATTTCCTTATAATTTCTCTTAAGTCTTAATTCTTATTTTACATTTGGAATTTCGTTTTGCTTACATCAAAAAAAATATTGTCTTTAATCAGTACATTTTCTGAATAAAAATGATACAACTGAAATAATATAAAATTATAATATGATTTTTTAAAAATTTAACTAAACAATTTAACCTTATTTGGTTTGAGTTGTTAGGATCATCAACAATTTAACATTATTAGAAATCCAGAAGTATACATTTAAAAATTTTGTTGGACTTCTGTTTCAGGAAGATATAATAAAATGAAAATATGTATCTTTGGCTAAGAATTTCGTTTATTAGAAGAAATTAAGTAATAGAAAAGAAACAAAATTTAAATTACATTTTTTTTTTTATTTTTAAAATAAACAATGCGTTATATCTTTGAAAATTTAATTTTTAAATATAAATACGATATTTTTAATTGATTAATTAAATTAATTCTATAGGCAATAATAGAGGAATAATAGTTTTATATAATCTATTGTATAACATGGTTTGAGAATTGAATAAAATCAGTCTATAACACGGCATTCCTTGTAATATTTGAGAATTATTGATATCTACTAGTATACATGCCTATGCTTGTTAACACGGCATATAAGTTACATATATTTTTATACATGTGCGTACATATACGCATGTGAGTTACGTATATTTTTATACATATATTACGTATATTTTTATACTATGTTAGCACATCGCTTTAATAAACTATTGACTGAATAAAAATTTATTTCAAGATTATTCAATTCATTTAGTAGATTTTGGAAATTCTAGTCTGCACAAATTATATTTAAAATGTTATCAAATTCTATGTATTTATAATAAAAAAATTCATGTATTTCAATTAACAATTCAAATAAAACAATTCATGTATTTCAATTAATAATTCAATAAAACAATTCATGTATTTCAATTAACATTTCAATAAAACAATTCATGTATTTCAATTAACAATTCAATAAAACAATTCATGTATTTCCATTAACAATTCAATAAAACAATTCATGTATTTCAATTAACAATTCAATAAAACAATTCATGTATTTCAATTAACAATTCAATAAAACAATTCATGTATTTCAATTAACAATTCAAAAAAACAATTCATGTATTTTAAATAATTCATTTTCTTTTCGATTTATCAAGCCTTGATTCTTTAATAATAAATGCAAACTGTGAACTTTTTCAAAAATTAGATAACAGGATTAAAATTTTTCGCTTATTATTATTATGATAGTTTCTTTTAAAATGTAGCTTTTTGAATTTTTTTTTGAACTTTTTTTTTTTTTTTAAATGCTTTTAAAGTTTTTTCATATCTATCATTTTAACCTAATTTTTTTGCTTATTACGAAATTAATTATATATATATATAATATATATATTATGAAAAAAGATTATTGAGTTTTCAAAATAATTCCCATTTTTATTTTTAAAAATTTAAAAATTTTAACAAATAAGAGAAATCTATACTTCATTGAACAAGTAATACTTAACAGATAATATTAAGTACATCATTATTTTTATTTATTCTTGCATATTTTAGATTAGGAATTTCAAAATATTTCTGTTTAAATAATTTTTTTTTGTTAGAATTGTCCAATCCTTAATATTTATGTGAAAATGTTTAAATACACACATAAAAAAAAAAAAACATAATACCTATGCATATTTTTAAACTGTCAGTAAAGTAATAGACACAAATGACAATAATTTTCATTTTTTTCTTTTTAATTTCTTGAATATTAGATAGTAATAACAATAAGGTAACAATCTTTCTCTAGCAGTCAGTGCCACAGTTTTCTTGTTAGAGTTGAGTAGGGACCATGGATTTTTATAGTGATTCGGAATCCACTTTAAACAGTAGATCCCGATGTAATAAGACTGTAGAGCGTTGGGCGTAAAGCTGACAACGCTACTCCGAAAATGAAATACATCTCCATGATCTAACATGGACTGTATTGCCAGGAAGTTGGTTAGTTAGATAACAATCCTTAATAATTATATAAAATTGCACTGTAAAATTCTTTTTCTGATTGGTAACTGTTTGTTTTAAATATTTTTATCTTGTTATATAAAGTGTGGATAAAAATATTCCTTTATGTTATGATAGTATATTTTTTTGGTTGCAACTCAACAGGATCTAAGAAATTATAATAAGAACAACGATTAAAATGTTTTAATTTTTGGATTTTCCCCCATTATAACAGGGCTGGGCAGAGGTTGCGTCAATCAGAGCCTTATGCGGGTTCCATATTGGGAGCCATGTTTTATTTGTACTAAAATTTGATACAATGTCCAATATTTAGTTATCTTTATTAAACATTATGTAAAACTGGAATATGGAACTATATATGGAACTATAATAATGGAAAAAAATTAATGTAAAAAAAAAATATTTAATAATTACCTTTGATAATTTTTAAAGTCTGGCTTGCAATTTGTCATGGCTGTTCGCAGCAATTCTTTCAGATGCTGGTTAGTTAGTTATATATTTCGACTTGACATGTTTCATAGTGGAGTATAAGCATTTACATGAATATGTCATATCGAAAATTAAAAATAGTCATCTAGCTGCTTTCTTTAAATTAGGATACTTTGTTTCTGGCATTTATTTGAGAAATTCAATCAACGAAAGAGATTTATTTGCAAGGCCTTCTCGTACTTCTATTTTCTCGATGTTAGTATTACATCAGAAACTGGAAACACCATATTGAATAATATTAATTGTAAATGGATTAATAAAAAACGCAAATGTAGACTCTTGGAAAAACTCAAGTCTTCAAATCTAGTTTAAAAATTAGTTCTCAGTTTTTCTTCACTCACTCATTATTTCTGCCTTTTTCGATATTAAAGGCGCTTGAAACGAGGAAGATGTTTATTTATTTCTTCATTTATTTTTGTATCCCAGATCATTTTCGCGGAAAATTTAATATCAAAATACATGCTATAAGTTGATACACATAATGCAAGTTGCTTATAAACGTAGAAAAGAGCCTCATTTGCCCTTCGTTGCTTTATAACAAAGGAGGGCAAATCGCCATGCACTGCATTTGGACTTGCATTATGATACTAATCAGATATGTATTTACTGAAAAAGTATATATAGTATCAAATATATACACTCAAGAGCTAAAACATTATGACCACCTGTCAATAACGAGTTGGCCCACCTTTGGCTCGCAACACAGCTTCAAACCGCCTTGGCATGGATTAATACCACCACTTAATACCAGTTAAATACCCCTTCCACCTGATCACGTGCCTTCCACGTCATCCAAGCGAGTTCATTGCAAAAATGTAGGGGGTCATAATGTTTTGGCTCTTGAGTGTATATATAAAGTATAAGTATATATATATATATATATATAATAGTATCAGCAGTGCATTCATGTAAATAAAAGTTTTACTTAAAAAAAAAAATTTTATTTAAAGAATGCAGTATAGCTGACCTCCCGTGATACAATCTGAGTAACATTGAATCTGATGCATTTCTGATGTTCTGATGAAAATACAAAGTGATTTAAAAACAACAATATATAAATGTTGCACAAGGTTTTTACAAACAAAATCATAGAGAAATGAAAAGTTAAAATTTCATTACTATTTCTTATTCTGCACTATTAAATAATAAATAATTATTACATAATATATCATTGATAAATGTACTATTTACTATAAAACTCCTTTTTATTCTATAAATATAAGAATACATTATTAAAATTTAAAAATAATATGTCATTTCTAAATCATATAAAATATATTATATTTTTCTTATGGTATGCAGGTGCTGGGTAAAGAGATTAATCAACAAAGCATTCGTTTTGCAGATTTTGTGTGATAAGAGATGGTTTTCTCAATTAGAATTACTTTTGCACCTGCATTGCAGCTAAATAATTAAACAAAGTTTTTAGGTCGTATAATTTGTTTATCAAACGCTAAAGATATAGACATAAAAACAAAAACATAATTTAAAAACTTGCTTCTTTGCGGATACTGACACACAGTACAGTACCGGCTCCTGTTTATTTATTTATTTTTTAAAGTTGTATTCATTCTAGTCTGAAGAAAAAAATTTAATATCTTTTGAAAACGATTGACAATAAAATTCCTCAAAAATACCAGCATAAAACTCTTTGCATTAATAATTTACTCTTAAAATGACAATACTGTGAAAATTAGATCCTGTAGTTTATCAACCCAAAAACAAATTTGAAAAATATTTTAATAATATAATGACAAACATTCTATACATCAAAAATAGATAGATTAGAGTGTGTACGAAATATTTTAATGGGTTTTTTAACATGGAATGCTGAATTGTAAATTTTTTTACTATTATTGTTATTTATTTATTTATTGTTATTGTTATGTTTGTCTATTATGTTACGTTATGTTTATTTATTATTGTTGTATATTTAACATTCTTCTAATTTTTCAGGAGTCAGTGCATTATTGTCGAAATTAAATTAAATAAAAATAAAAATATCGATTGTTAAAATTTAAATTAAATAAAAATAAAAAAAATGAATTTATTGTTAATTTAAGAAGCATATATTTAATCACTTTTATAAACGGAAATTGAATATATAAAGTGATAGTTAAATTGACTTTCATAAATATAACAGATTCCTTAGATATTATTTTGATAAAAATTGAAAAAAATCCGTTTGTATTCTAGAAGCCAGACAATATGAAATTAAATATAGATCATGTGACTTAATATTGACCAATCAGCATTCTTAGCAGCACATATTTGATGTCAATTTTGAAACACACGTGACCGAAATCACGTGGCAAATTGATGTGTATTTTAAAGGAAAGTTTTTAAATTCAAAATTTCTCACGGATTTTAATCTGTTTTAAATAATAACTCATACTCTTTGTTTTTCCATACTTTTTTTTTTTATGGATATCACTGAAATCATAAGCAGCATCTTGTTTACATTTCGTAAAATGAAATTTAACAAAATCAAATTTTATTTTCTTAATTTTTAAATTCCTTTATGAAAAGGTTGGTATAAAATTCACATGAAGCAATATCGACCAAATTTTTACACATTGCAAAAAAATATGAATTTATTATTTATATAATATATGAATTTATGTAATGAAAATATGAATTTATTTATTATTTATTAAATAATAAATATTATTGAAATGTGTATAATAATCTAATTTTGATAAAAAAATTAAATTTGAAAATATATTGTTTGTTAATTTAAAATTCAATAAAAACACTAAAGAGAAAAAGTCATACTTCAATAATTTTAATGAATTCGTTATTATAATGATAAAGTAAAATAAATTTTTCATAAAAATCCATCAATTGTTAAAAATATTTCCAGGTGTTAGTTATTTTTTAAGTTTTTTTTTACTTAATCAAATGAGATATTTTAAATTATTATCAATGTAAAAAGAATATTACTGTGCTAAAAACGAAAACTAAATAGGTGGATAAGACAATTAATTATACAATTTATATATTTGTATAAACAAAAGTGCATGGCTAATTTTTGTATAGTAATTGCTTATTTATTTCTAATTGATTTTTATATTATTACTTTAAAATATTATTAAATGAATTTGAATATCCATCCATTTGGCATAAAGACGAGTCGTATATCAAGTGAAATTTCTGACTTCGAAACAAGACGTTTATCAAGTTGAACTTATGCCAAAGCGGATGTATAGGAAATATGACTATCATCATCATCATCATCATTGGCGCAACATTCGCAGTGTGCAACAGTCCAGGCCGTCTACCGACTGGTAGATTTCGAGACGAGAGATGTGTTTCTTTTTACGGGGTAGGGTTGTCAGCTTTACGCCAAACGCTCAACAGTCATATGAGACCGGGATCTAAGGCTTAAAATGGACTCCGAATCACTACAAACATCCATGGCACCGCCGGGACTCGAAACCTGATGAGCGCCAGAGCGCTAGCCCCTCGGCCATTCAGGCCCAGAAATATGACTATACTAGTAAATAAAATAGTAGATACTTTTATTATATATATTCATAGTGTTGCCTGCTTTCAAATACATATTTCTACTACAAATTCAGTATTTGTCAACAGTTTAAGAAGGTAAAAAAGTAGAATTGAAAGAAGGAAAAATTTTAAACTTAAAAATTATCTAAACAACTGAATCATAACTGCAAAATTTGAAATAGGTGGTTGACTGTTTGGAGTGTATATCAACAAGAGCAGGACAGTTAGTCTTTATGAATGGAATGATGAACAAGCTTTTATATCTGTATTTATTGAATGAATGGAAAGTATCGCTAAGTTAGGAATGAAATCAAAATTCATATCCTATTAGAATAATTATCCTGATCATACAGCTTATGTGAGACAATCATTGCTATGTTGTTGCAAATTTGTGTTTAGAAAACTAATAATCTACATGTTATTTGCTAACATTTGAAACTTAAATTTCAAGAATAATTATGCAGCACTTTTTCCGCTGGAAAGAGCTATAGCATTTCTGTTTTCAGGGGAAAAAATGTATATTCTTTAACAAGGACATAATAACAATCCGTCACTTAAATCTGACAGCAAATAAGCAGTATCGTGGATATTTATAGTACATGCAATTAGTGTTTTGTTCTAATGGGAACAAATTGTCACTCAAATCTAACAGCAGATAATCAGTGTCATGGATAGTGAGACAACCGCTAATTAACAATCGCTAACAATTGCAATCATCGAAACAATTACAGATGGGATATGGACTATGCCATGAGTTGTTGCATCGTGATAGGTGATAGACCATGGGCTGAGGAAGTATCCACTCCAATGAGAAGTGAGGGGAGCTGACATCCACTCTTGACGGGTTTTTTAAAGGTAGGTTTTGGAGAAGGAGAAGAAGAGAATTCTGTGACGAGTCGACAAGAAGAGTTGTTCGTCTTTTTTCTGAAAGTAATTGAACTGGCCGGAGACTCCGCCTGTTTCCATAGTCAGCCCCTTGTGGTTCCGTGTAACACGCTGTGTGATAATTAAGGTATTAAGATCTGCCGCAAACCAATGCATTAGATTCGTCGTAGACTCGAGAACTTAGAAATTCTCCGTCCTTATATTGAACTGCACTTATGAATTAAATTTAATTCTTTTTATTTTTCATTTTTTTTTTTTTTTTGGTAAATAATTATTTGTAAATAGAATTCTTTATATAAATATGTATTTATATATATGATGCTTGTAAATTAAAAATTAAAGTCTTCCCATGAACCTGAAAGTGGCCCTCTTCTTGATGTTATACGTTTCATAAAGGCCGGGATGTTACAATTATATAGATTTTTTACTAAACAATTAAAACTTATAGCTTTGATATCACAACGATTGCAGAGACTCACGAAAGAATAAAGTTATGCTACTATTATTAATTCATTAAAATTTTATTTTATTTATTTATTTATTTTAAATTTATTCAAAAAAGTACAGATACATTTGAGCAGCTGGGATTTTCTTTTCTTTTTCGTATCTCCTTATTTTGTCGTTATTTTTATGTATAATTTTAAATAGTTATTTGTTTTCACCCTCGTGAAATGAAAACAAAGTTTACTTTACCGAAAAGAGTAGTTATTTTTCTTCTTATTATTATTAAAACTCAATCTAAACGATAAACGCAAGTTAAGTAAACAAAGAAAGATTTTCATTTGAAATTCTAATAAATCATTTTAAGAAATGTATCTTCACCGCACAAGAGCAACATGTTAACTGATGATTTAACCACAACTTTAACAACTTTTCGTGGAAGTATTATAAGTGATACTTAGAAGGAATGTTATATTTTCCCTGCCAGATATATGTCTGGTGCTTTCCGAGTATTTTCAAATAATTTAAATAAAATTGTAAAAACTATGACATGCATTTTATTTTACGAATATGGACATTTCGATAATATGAACATATATCTGAAATATATTTCTGGGAAATTCTTTACAATTTTCGATGATATTTTTATTAATTAAGTTAATTGATGTAAAAGATATACTATACCACGGAAGATAACGTAATGATACCACTCATTACGTTTTCATGTTGTTCCTTGTCATTGATATGGGAGAAATTATAACAGCTTCAGCGTTATACAGTGGATCTTTTTAAAAGTAATAGGTTCATATTTGAATCGTATGCGAGGTCAAACATGAAATCCACGCAGCCACCATAACGACAGCCTAATATGTTATCACAGCTTTCATCCCTCTGCCCGCCAGTAAGAATCACGACCCAATCCTGTTTCAGCCATACACAAACTAAAGGTGAGTTTCCACCGGATACTAAATTCTTACTTCGCAGAATATAGTTGGAAATCAGACTGGATCGGTTAGAATTTTGCAATGTAAAATCTTAGTTTGGGGTGGAAATCCACTTTAAAGGGGATATGGTAGAGTATTCCAATTATCGTCAGATAGTATACGTTACAATAATTGCTTTCAGAAATGAGAGGACTCGATTGCGATTGTGATAGCATCTTTAAGCATCTTTAGTTGGAAACATTCTGGTTTCAGTAAATATGCGATAGTTGCTCCTGAAAAGTCTTTTGGAGTGATAATAATGTCTCTTCATATGCGGAGATTTATGGTCTTTTGCATACAAGGTGGAAAACAAGTTCATAAGGGCCAGAAATAAATATTTATAATATGAATAATATGTCCACGATTTTACCAACGAAGCTATAGTGCACCCAAAATAAACAATTTTACTTTACAAATTTTATAAATAACCAAGTAATTAAATTTAAAAAATGTAGTGTGCAGGTTGTGCAACCAGATTGTATCTGGGTGTGGTTGAGTTGAGATGCTTGAAGCACAGGTGGGAGAACTCACAGCTTTATTAACACAATCACAAACACCACACACATACAATTAGAGTTATGCAATATTTAACAAATTTAAAGAAATATAATTATAGATTAGTGAAAGGATTCCACTACTAAGCTGAAAACTAAATAATTAGCTACTCGCAGGATGCACGAAATATACGTTCTATCCTGGTGAGAGTCTGTAGGCCAGCCAATACACAGAGTTGGGCTAAATATATTTCTTCTCGGGGAGAAAGACTGTAAACTAAATGTTACTCAGAAGGAGCGCAAATTGTGCTGTACTTCCTCTCGCGTGAGAGTCTCGAGGTCTACTAATCATTTCTTTTGAACACCCAAGTGGGTGGGAGCTATTGCCAGTGTGTAGGTGGAAGCACGGTTACAACAATGAATTACAAATTCATAATAAAGTATAGAGTCAGTACTATACAATTAAGCATTATCTGAAACAATAACCCAGGCAAAATATTGAGCGTTCTTTTTTTGGATCCTTTATGAGACAGCACTTATAGTTTTGATGAACAGCAACTACAAAAACACTCGTTCATATTTAGCAAGCAGCAATAATACGATAAGCAACTACAGAAGAAGTGTTTTTAGCAAATGTGGGGCAGCTAATTCTGAAAGGCTTCCTAGAGGTAATATCTCTAACTAACTAACTCCCTGGCGCCACAGCCCATGGTGGGCCAAGGACGTCAGTCTATTGGCAGATTTCGAGACAGGAGATGATTTCTTTTGACGGGGTAAGTTTGCCAGCCCTACTCACAACAGTCATATTATAAAGGGATCTACGTTTTAAAGTCGATTTCGTATCACTAGAAACATCATGTCACCACCAGGACTCGAGTTCGAAGCCTGTAGCATCGAGTTCCAGAGCTCCAGTCACTTGGCCATCAAGCCTCAATATCTCTCTAACCACCTAGATTTTTCCTGATTTACTTATTATGTCATTACAATCTCATGTAAATAATAATGATTTGATGAACAGCAACATTATCATATTTAGCAAGCAAGCAGAAATATGCTAAGCAACTGCAGAAGAAGTGATTTTTATCAAATGGGGGATAATAATTTCTGAAAGGCATGGCATAAAACATTCATGGCATCGCCGGGACTCGAATCCTGTGCCACCATTACTATAACACCAACATCACATCACTGTGCCTAGAGCTGAGTTGCTCCTTTACAGTTTGGGAATGATGTGCGTGATAAGTATGATTGGGCTCTGTGACGCTTGTCATATGAGGCGGGGACCCACGGCTTAAAGTGGATTCCGAACCACTACAAACATCCATGGCATAGCCGAAACTTGAATCTGAAACTGTATCACCGAGTGCCAGATCTCTAGTCACTCGGCCATCAGGCCCCAATATCTCTCTACCCACATAGATGATTCTAATTATATACTAATAACCATATAATAAACCATGAGTTTTCATGGTTTATTTAATATGTCGTTAAAATCTCATGTGAATAATAATAATAATTACAATAATAATAATCAACTAAGTTATAGTTGGACTAAAACAAACAACTTTTAACTACTAGCTATTACGAGAATGATCTTAAAATAAAGCAATTATTTACAAATCGACACTAAAAATGTTCCCATCCAGAGAAGATCACTTGAAATAATGAGCCAGGCCTCAGAATTACGTGTTAGACTCGGTTCAGGAGATTCTTTGTGAAGCAGATAACCATCTCGGAGAGACAGAAGACGCGTTTAATATTCAAACCACACAGATCCTCTCGAAATGGATTGAGTGTCTTCCCCTTCCTCCAACAGCTCTTGTGTCTGCGTCATCAATAATAGTTAGGGCAGTGCAAACACGGTGTGACCACCCCGCACCAACACGGCGCTACGATGACGGATGCGCCTGGCAGAAAAAAAAAAAAAAAAAAAAAAAAGAAAAAAATTTGTTCTCCGGAGAAAGTGCTATTTTACCAACTCTTCTTTTTCTAGACACATAACAAAGGATTTCTATGTGGACATTTATTAATCTCCGCAGATTTCGAATGAGATATGTCGAGTGTAAAAAGAATGAGACACAAGAGTTGGACAAGGTCCATCAAGATTTGCATATTTGAATGGTTAAAAATGAGAGGAAGAATTCAGGACATTATACGTGAGTGTTTTTATTTATTTATCTATTTATTTATTTATTTGTTGCCGGTCTTCCGTATTGCAGAAAATCCCAAAACACCTCCACTAGCAGCTTTTTATCGAAACGAGAACACTCTGCCACAATCTCCACCGAGTCTACTCGTTTCTCAAAGCAGGTGATTATACATCAATGATTAATACATTTAAATCTTCGTTCTTCTGCATATTAGTTAGTGAGCATTATCATCGGGCAACATGGTGTTTGGGTTATCGTTCTACGATCATTTTATGCACACATTAGGATGATTAGATCGGAACCTACAGTTCAAAGTGGATTCCGAACCCCTACAAACGTCCATGGCGTCACCGGGACTCGAACCCGAAACCTATAGTATCGACCGCCAGAGCACTATACAGGTAAGGTATTAAGTCTTATTACTACAGATTTTACAATCTCTATGTTCAGAAACGGGTAGCGGTTACTGTGATCTGCGATTATTCACCACTTGAACCATATGTAGATTATGTAGCAGATTCAGCGTTATCCAATATGCCTTCTACAGTGAATTAACAAAGGAACACTGCGTCCACTGCTGCACTGCAACAGCGTTTAATATTCAAACGACACAGGATCCTCTCGAAATGGATCGAGTGTCTTCTCTTTCCTCCAACAGCTCTTGTGTCTGCTTCATCACTAATAGTTAGGGGCAGTGCGAACACGGTGTGACCACCCGCACCAACACGGCGCTACGATGACGGATGCGCTTGGCAGACAAAAAAGAAGAAAGAAAATGTTCTGCTGAGAAAGTGCTATTTTACCAACTCTTCTTTTTCTAAATACATAACAAAGGATTTCTAGGTGGACATTTATTAATCTTTGCTGATTTCGACGGAGATACGTCGAGTGCAAAAAAAAAAAAAGAATGAGACGCAAAAGTCGGACAAGATTCCATCAAGATTTGAATATTTGAATTGTTAAAAATGAAAGGAAGAATTCTGGACATTATACGTGAGTCTTTTTTTATTTATCTATCTATTTATTTATTTATTTGTTTCCGGTCTTCCGTATTATAAAAATCCCAAAACACTTCAACCAGCAGCCTTGCTGTCGAAAAAGAAGAACACTCTGACACAGTCTCCACCGAGTCCACTCGTTTCTTAAAGCAGATGATTATGCCACACTGATTTATACATTTAAATCTTCGTTCTTCTGCATATTACTTAATGAGCATGATCATATGGGCATCAGATAAGAGGTTTGGGTTATCGCTTTACGGTCCTCTTGTGCTCACTTTAGGCTAAAGAGACCGGGACCTGTAGTTTAACGTAGATTCCGAACCACTACAAACATTTGTGGTATCATCGGGACTCGAACCGAAACCTGTGGTACTGAGAGCCAGAGCACTATACAGGTAAGGGAATAAATACAGATTAAGTCATGCTTTACAATATAAACAACTTGTGCTTTACGTGGACCAGTCGTTCTTTAACATAACATATCATCATGTATGAGTACATTTATGATTTCTTAATATTTAGTAGTATTGTTGTAATCATGGCCTTGTGGTTGTAATTAAAGAAACTATTTTTTGTACTCTAATTTTGTTGTTCCCATTTCCAGTATAAATACAGTAATTTTATATTCGACATTGCTTATTAATTCTCGAACCTAGCTTCCAATACGAGGGCCTAACATATAATCTGTAGGCAGCAGGTTGCTTGTAGACAGAAGCCTGTAGGCAGGTGCCTATAGGCCATAGGCCAGCTTTTTTAACATAAATAACCAACAATCCCTGACACTTTTTTTTCCTTCGACCAATGGGAAATTATGCAGCAAAGTTTCTGAATATTTCGATTAGCCTCTTAAATCGATCAAAAGTAGCCGAATCATTTATTACATTATTATAATTATTAACATCATTTATTATAATTATTTAAAAAATGCATGATTATTCTCTTCTTTTTTAAATGGATCCATTTGCCAGTGCTTAATTTTACTGCTCAATTAGTATGCGGAAGGGCATGTTCTGGAGCCATGCGATGCAATCTCTATATTCAGTAACGAGAAGATACAGTGCGTTATTATTATGAGATTATTCATCTCTTGAAAGGCAAATATGTAGCAGATTCAACGTTACCAATATGGCTTCTATACTGTACTAACAAAGGAACACTGCAACAACTTGCTATACTTTTCCAATCTCTGTAATTATAACTCTCGCTTCGGGAATAAATGCTGCTGTTGTTGTTTTGATTGATCCTTAGTGTTCGGCAGCACTGGTCGAACACCCCATGAGTAGTCTACTCATGGATGGAAGGAAGGAGGGCAATTTCTGTTGTGATGGAGCACCCGTAGATAGAAGTTTGATTTCGATCCGAGTTGCTGAAAAAGGAGGACAGTGCCTTCCTGGAGGACTTTTAGGACGAACTACCACGCATTTGAGTATGGTAAGGGTTTTTGGTTCGGTTTGTCGCTTTACGGTCATCTTGTGCACACTTTGGGCTAAACAGACCGGGACCTACAGTTTTTACGTGGAGTCCGAACCACTGACACACATCTATGCCACCCCCCAGGATTCGAACCTGAAGCCTGCGATACTAAAGGCCAGAGCGCTAGCCACTTGGCCACCAGGCCGCTGTATGGTATGGGAAAAACTCTGAAAACTCCCACCAGGTAGTCCGACTATCGAGGCAAGATGCTGACATCACAGATGCCATCCAGTCTTGTCATTTTTGAAGCACTATCTACAACAATGCAGCCGGCAAATTGATCCTCAGCCCTAATGTTCACCAGCGGCGCACGTTACCACCGAGCAACAAGACGGGAAGAATAAGTACTAAAGCTATTGGCTCGGCATCACTTGTAAGATTTTGAACCCGGTTTCTGTAGTTCGGGGAAAAAAGGCGCTCCCTCAAGCAAGCAATTATTTTCAAGATTAAACTGTGGCTTTTATTTTTTTTTTTTTTTTACAGCCTGTTCTCTATGTGAATATTATTTAAATTCAGAAATAGATTCATCTCAAAAGCCGCATCACATCTAATGGTTTAACGGTTTCATTAACGGAAATCATGAGTAATCAAACTGTGATTTCACTTTCCTTTTTAACTCTGAACAAGTCATATATATATAAAAAAAAAAAAATTTAACTCAATTCCTACTAATTTTTCATTCTATTGCAGAAAATCCTTTATAAATAATTTTCATTCATTTTTTTAAGTTTATCTAGCGCCATCTATTGATAGTATATGAAACTTAAATCTAAAAAAAAAAAAAAAAAATAAAATTGATTAATTAAATTTAATTACTGAATTAATATTTGAAAAAATGAATTAACATTCAGTGTCATCCACTACAAGTTCAAAAAAAAAAAAAATGTATTTGAACTGGAGTGGACGAATAAAAAGTATTTTATGAACGATTGAAAAGTTGAACAAGATATAGATAGGGAGAGTGTGAGCTAATAGAAGGAATTGTAAAAAGGTTTTTACTTCACTCGACATTTGTGAAGCAAATAGCGTCTTTGGAACTGTCTTAATTAATATATTATTCTTTAAAAACTTTTTGAATGATAAGTGTTTGGGGTCCAATAAAATAGATTTTTTTGTGGAGACTGGGTGAGTTGTTCTTAGAAGGTTTTTTTAACACACTGGTTTTCTAAAGTGGATGTCGCAAAAAGTTTTTTTTGGGGGGGGGGTCACAAAAAAATTGGAAAATTGCTTCTTTTTAATATTTTTTAAAATTTTTGTTATTCATAGTGCCTATTTTTTCTTTATTTTTCATTGTTGTTTTTCTTTCTTATCCCACTTGGCGACAGCAACATCTAGACCAAGTCCAACAATCATTGTGGTTTCATGAAAGGGAGCAGCTTCTATTGTGAGGGAATACCTGTAAGTCGAAGTCTAACTCGGCTCCGTATCTCTTACGAAGGAGGGAGTGTCCTCCGGAAGAACTTTTTAGGAAGAACTACCCCGCATGCGCGTGTCGCATGTGTGAAAACCCGAAAAAACAGTCACCAGGTAGTTGCGGCCTGACGGCCAATTGACTAGCGCTCTAGCCTTTTGGTACCACAGGCTTCAGGTTCGAATCCTGGAGGTGGAATGGATGTTCGTCAGTAATTCGGAATCCACGCCAAACTGTAGGTCCAATTAGCCCAAAGTGTGAAGTAAATGACCGTAGAAGGACAAAATAAACTAAACTAAATCCAACAGGTAGTCCGACCAATGAGACAAGATGCTGAACATCCCAAAGGCCATCGATGCTCCTCTTTTTTTGAAGCAGTGTCACAACAAAGTCGCCAGCGGTTTGAACCTCAGCCCTAATGTTGACCAGCAAGTGCACGTTGTCACTAGTCGAGCTAATTTTCTTTTAAATGTTTTAAGCACTGCAAACATTTTGATTTCATTTTTATTTGTAATTGTGATTTTCAAGGTGTGTTGACTACATTTATGTAATAAAATATGCATTTAATACATTATTTCGTTTTTTTTTTTTTTTTTACATGTTATTTAAAAGAATCTTTTGAAATTTTCTAATTTGTAGGAAGGGCGGGGGGGGGATTTTTAGTAGCGAACCTAAAAAGATTTAAGAACCGTTGAGGTTGCAGGTTGAAAAAATGGATGTTTTTAGAAATTTTACAGTAGTTACTTACTAATTGTTAGGTTTAATTAAATTATCACTTGGGTTACTTTTCTTTTTTTTTTAAGTTGCAAAATCAAATTAAAGCCTTTATAATACTTATCGATTATTTATTGTCAAAACTTTGTGAAAAATAATTTTTCGAGCATTCAAATAAAAAAGAACATGCATATTACAAGTTCAGTTTTAAGAGATATTTATGCATACCATGACTTTCACACAAAAGGCCAGTGACCTTCGAAACGAAACAGAAATATTTGCCTCTCTGTTAATACTCAAAGATATTTTTAAAATATTAAAAAAAAAAAAAAAAAAAAAAAAAAAAAAAAAGAAAAAAAAAAAGAAAAGACTTAATAATCTTACCTCTTTTGCAATAATTTTCGTTTGGCCAACTGTCTTTTTATATTCAAAGTCAAATATGTAATCCCCAACTTCAATCTAAGACAAACATACACCAGGGGGATGGAAGAAAGGGGGGGGTGGAGTTTCTGCAGCAGACGAGAAAACTTCACCCCTCCTTGACCTTCTCCTTCCCTCTCGCTGTTAATCCATCCCGAGATGTCAGACGATTTTCCCAGGTACTACAAATCGTCTGCGCGCATGGAATAACACCAAGAGAGATGTATTACTGCTTCTTCTTTTTCATTTATTTATTTTTAGTTTTTCATTCTTATTTTCTTTTTTTTTTTTTTCTTTTCATGTTTTTGTTATTGTGTATATGAAGGATAGAGGGTGAATGATATGTTCGGAGAAGGTTAAAAGTATGAACTGCGTCAACATTCTTTTTTTTTTTTTTTTTTTTTTTTTATTATTATTATGATTGTTTTAATACTTAATTGATATTAAGTGATCACACTTTTGATTTTTTTCTTTTTTTTTTTTTTTTTTTTTCTTCGTCATTGCAAGAATTACACGTTCTACGAATTTCGAACAGTTCGGTTTATTGACCTTCACAGTTTCTCTCAATTTTTGATGGCACTAGGTGCCATCCTCTTAAAGGAAATCTTTCTTTAGTTTCATTAGAATTGATTCAATGATTAACCCAGCGATAAACAATCATCTAAACTCATCAAAGACTTCTCAAAGAAAAAAAAAAAAAAAAAAGGGCAGTTATGCAAATTAGCCTGAAGCATGACCTGAAGCACTTAAGTAAAAGAATACGTCCTCATTAAAAATACGAAGGTACTTTAAACATATGTGCTGAACTAGGGCACTGTAAATCGACATTTGAAGCAAAAATTGACGCATAAAATTGTCTGTCTACATTATGACTTTCAATCTACTTTGTAGCTTTACAGTACAAACCCACAGATATTCTATAAGCATAGTGAAATTTGCGATTTATTTTCCTTTTCAACGATATATAATATTAATATGAAACTATTGATAATTTCAAATCTAATTGAGATTTATAGAAAGACCGTTTTGGAATGAAAGAAAAAAAGATAACCCATTTCATTTTGAAACCTATTGAATCTTATTTTAACATTTAGAACAAGGGTGGCCAACTCAAATGATCTTTCGGTCCCCTTTGAAAATACATCATAGCTCCGCGGGCCACATACAAAATTATATGTTCTCATTTTAGATGTAGACCCACTATAGACATTTTTTGGAGTGAAAAATGGAAACATAATGAGTTATTACTTTTGTGTTTAATATTAATCTTACATGTAAACATAGATAATATAATAATACTGATACTAAACGCACATTGTAAAGAAATATATAACACTAAAAATGAAATATAAAAATATATAAATATAAAAGAAATAAAAAGAAATGAAATCATTAAAAAAATTTATTTATTAGTGCGATATTTGTTTCTCCACTCTTTCACTTAGCTTTTGCAAATCGATTTCAATTTATGTATTTGCACATCGTAATTGGTGTTGCGTCCGTTGAGAGTGTTTTGTGTTTGGTCAATTTCATTTTCAAAAAAAAAAAAAAAAAAAAAAAAAAAAAATCTCAGATTTACGTTGAACCAAAAGCGCTAACAACTTCAACTAAGAGTCTGGTTTGCTCTGCTATCAACAAGCAAACTATGCGTATCTAGGGATGGTCACTGAGTTACTTAAAGTGAAATACTAGAAGTATAGAACTACTGGTGTAGAACCTGTTATATTAGTTCCAAGATGTGAGCGCATCATGAAGTTAACAGAATATAATTTAATTATCATGCGAACTCATATTTGTAAACTCATAAATAAAACAAGCAATATGTGTCCTATGTTCGCAAGAATATTATTTTAAAATCAAAGTTCATTTTTTTTTCATAATTTCGGCAGTTAATATTTGAATATATGGATGCACAAATAATGTATTTTTTTAATACATTGGTTTTCACTACTTTAGCTGTTATAAAATAAATATATTTTGTAAAAGTGCTGTAAATCTCACGGGCCGAAAAAAATATGCAAGGCGTGCAGCGGGTTGGCCACCCCTGGCTTAATTAGTTAAAATTAACTAGTTCGCCCTAGGGTTCGTGAATCTAGTGGATTAATCTTTCTCTTAATTGTCACCGTCCTTTTCTTTAGGTTTGGGTGAAATTTAATTCAATTGAAAACTCTACATTACTACTGACAGGACACAACTTACTTACTGAGACCCGTGGCAAGTTTTTCGAATGGGAGCCCCTCAATGAAAAGTATCATCATTGTATTTCCTTTTTAATAAAGTACTACAAAATATGCATTATTTTGGTTGATACTATGAACTTTTAATTAAAAGGGTGTATTGAATTAAAATTACCGGTTATTTTTAATAAAAATTTTATGTATTAAAATTTCTTTTTTCGGGCGTTCTCATCAGCAAAAGGGGCAACGGCAGCATCAAAGTTCAAGTTTGGAAATGGAATGTTCGACGGATAAAATAGCCAAATTAAGTAATCTGTGTTGCCCCATCATCAATTTTAATTTCGAGAATGATATCTCAGCACTGGCCCTAGTCACAGGAATTATTACAAATAACATAAATGCAGTAAACACTTCAGAAAAGCTTAAAGAATTATTCCTTATGGAAGATTTTATTTCCAATGGCAAGTTTACAGGACAACAGATATCACTAAAAATAAATACGAAGAACAAGATATAAATGATATCAAAACAAAGAACAAATGATATCAGTTAATCCATTAACTTAAGACTGGCAATCCAATATAACGCTTCCATAAAGAAACTGGAGGCAGTACAAAACAGGAATCAAGGTGAGGCATATCCACTTCTTCCTGGTTATCGCACATGGGACAGAGGGCCAGTTTAATTCTGTGAAGGTGCTTGCGGAGACAATCGCGATCAGAGAAAAGACGTAGCAATGCCACCAATGATAATGGGACAAAACCACCCGTGTTCCTCTGCAGAACTCTTAAGATACTCTCAAACAGAGCCAGATTGAAGGCCGCATTTGTAGATCATTTTGCCATATCAAATATTGCCCGGAGTGCACAACGAGAAGGTAAATCTACTTTACAGCGAAAACTGAGAATTTCGTTGGTAAACAAGACAAATACTACTGAGCCCAAAAGTAAGATCAATTATTTATTTTTTTCAAAAACTCTTTATTTATTCTTCAAATTTATTTCATCGCCTTCAAAGTAATCCCCTCCGGACACAATTCACTTAAGCCAACTTTTTTCCAATCCTCAATGCTTGCTAAAAAGTCATCGTCAGGGATGGCCTTCTAAGCGCGCGGCGATTCACGTTGAATCTCTTCAATCCAGATAATAACTAGAAATAATAATGTTAATAGCCAGAAGTCGCATGGTGGAAATAACGGGGTTATGGAACGATATGGGTTTCATTTTTTTGGCAAAAGTGTCACGAAGAATCAATGCAATGCAGTGGTGTATTCATTGCTTTCGGTACCAATCGAGATTTGACGCGTTTGAGGCCCAAAGTGGAACTGACCGATCCTTTTGAAATTCCAACATCATCAGCAAGGTAATTGTAAATCGACTCTAAAAATGTAAATTGTAGCTCTAATTGTAAATCAGCGATTTGCAAGCACCAAATTTTGGGACGTGAACTTCGTCGGTTGAGGTGGGTGGTCGACCAGAGGCTTCTTCGTCTTCAACGCGTTCTCTGCCTTCTTTGAACTGTTTATACCACTTGTAAACATTTCTTTCCGATATAGGGAATGCTCACCGAATGCCTTCTGCAACATTCTATACATTCCCGCAAACAAAATTGAACGCATGTTCTTTGCTCAATTCATTCAGACATTTCAAAAATCGCCTGAATCAGTTTTAGCGTTTGTTAAAGTCAAGCGTAACTCAAATGCTAATGAATATTTCGACGGGGTTTTTTTCCCCACACAGATGTCAAGGACAGTGCCAGCAACCTAAAACCTAAAAAGAAAAAAAAAATTGAAATTCCTTAAGCCCCGGGAATTTTAAATTGAAAATGGGTCTTACTTTTTGGACACAGTAGTAAATTCTTTTCTTCTGGCAAAGTCTATTTATCGCCAATAGTATCTTGGTCATCGATCATACTTGTCATACCTCAATAATCAGAATTTTGTGCTCGAAAATAATGAAATAAAATTATTTTAAATACCACATCTGCAATAATCGATTCTCGGCAGGTCATGACAACTTCACGGGAAACTTTTAAAAATTCCGTAAAGAAAAAAAAAAAGATAAAAAAAAAAAAAAAAAAAAAAAAAAAGAAAAGTCTTCATCTTTTCAAACTGGAGTCTCTCATTAACAGGCCGAAACGTATATAATTTAATAAAACAGCTCGCAATAAAATAGTTCCAGAAAAAAATAACAATCATAATAATACAAACAGCATACTGTTTTTTATAAATTATTGTTTTTAAGAAACCACTTTGGATACTACAGGTTAAAAAAGGAATGAATATGTTTCTCGGAATCAATGTGCCGATCAGTTTGTGTTAGCTCATTGCCTCGGCAAGTAATTGGCATTCGTTTTGTTACAGATTGATTAAAGAGGTAGGGAAAAAAATTGCAACTGTTATTTCCTCATCCATTAAATAACTGAAGCCAAAAAAGTTGATCGACTTCGTGAGAAGTGTCTCACCCCAAATTAGAAGGTAGACCAGCAAATATTGATACAAGACATGTTCTGTCAGTGATCCTTTTTACATGTATTTTAATGGTATGCAATCAGAATTTTAATAAGTCAAATAGCAGGCAATCTGATTATGTACGTGAAACACTTTGACTGTAATTAAGTGTTTTGTCTATGGTAACGTGAGCGACTGAAGTCTCGTTCACATTTAATGTGTGAATCGCGATTGTATTTTGAACGGTTCAGTGTGATCTCTGAAATTAGCCTATTTACCAGCGAACACTCCAGTCGTCTTTCATAACTTCTTTAAAGTATGATTTAGGTTTTCGCTAATATTAACGTAATTGTTAATTTATCTACGTTGACAAGAATTAGTGGCAAACTCCAATTGATGACGAAAGGAAAATTAATTACTGTAACCGTGCTTCCTCCTACACACTGACAAGAGCGTCTCTTTTTGGAGTTCAGGTTGGTTGGTTGGTCGTTCTACGACTATCTTGTGCACACGAGAGCTAAACAGACCGCGACCTACAGTTTAACGGGGATCCTGAACCACTCATAAACATCCATCCCACCCCCAGAAGTCGAGCCTGAAGCCTGGGATACCAAAAGGCCAGAGCGCTCAGCCATTTGGCCACCATGCCGCCTGGCATTCAGGAGAAATAGTTAGCCGGCGTCGAAACTTTTACCAGAGAGGAAATGTAGCGCAACCCGCTCTTCCGCTGATAAACGTTTAGTTAATAGTCTCTTAACCCGAGAGGAAATATATTTAACGCACACTGTATACTAGTTGGTCTACAGACTCTCACCCGGAGAGGAAGTATATTTCGCTCATCCTGCGCGTAGCCGAGTATGGGGTTTTCGGCTTCTAAGTGGAATCCTTCCACGAATCTATAATTATATGTCTTTAAATGTGTTAAATAATATATGTCTCTAATTGAAAGTGTGGGGTGTTTGTGAGTGTGTCAATATAGCTGCAAGTTCTCCAACCTGCGCCTCCAATCTAGTTGTCCAACATGCACACTACACTACTCAATTAATTATTAGGTGATACTCAACCTCGATGGACTCTGGAGTTTTATTTTTATTTTTGCTGAATGTTGGTGAACAAATCGTATCAACTTACACATTTCATATTTCAATTAATTATATTAGACACATTTAATGAAATGGAAATTTAAATTTCTTGCACATAAAAAAAATTATACATATTAGTTGCATACAGAAAATATAACTAAAAATTTTTACTAGACAGTTTTACACGCACTGTCACAATCTCCGTTGAGTCTCCTTTTATAACAGCAGTGACTGCATCGGACGCTACCAGCGAATTCGAACCTTAACCTTCCTACACACTAGCTGTGCATGATACTTTTGGGTTAGAAATCATAGTTTCAAAACATTCATATTAAAATCCATTGTATTGAGGCCTTATAATAATGTAATCTAATAAGTTACAGTTTTCATTAAATTAAAAAGTAGGAATAAAAATTATCTCATAATTTGTGACAACTCGTTATTTAAACTAATCAGAAAAAATAAATAACTGTTATAGTTTGAAATTATGAGAAATACAGACAGTGTGCACAAATATGTTGCTCAATATTATACTACCTGATAATACTAAGTGTTGCACCTCTTTATCGATATGATGTATTTTTTACTTTGGTAAATTTAATTTAATTTAATAAAGTATCACTGTAAAAGCAAAGAAATCCAGAATATATATGCTCAACATAATATAATCTTTTACATACCGAATTTGGGGTTAATTATATTTAAATATCATAAATTTAACACAACAATATTATTATATATATATATATATATATAATAAAGCATGGAATTAAATTAAATAAGCAATATGCATACATCTAGAAAATATACGAAATCAGCTTTCTACATATTAATTTATAACATAAAAAAGTACATTGATTCTAATGTAAAAAGATACTAAATATATTTTACTCAAGAAAAATACTCACGTAAAGTGGCAGAGTGATTTTTTTTATCGGAATTTCTTGCATCAACAGTTAATAAAAAAGGAAAAACACTGGAGTACAAAGCAAAAATTTTCCATTCTAATTTCAAAAGAATTTCTAAGCAATTCTTATTCTCGCTTTAGAATTGTTTCGTTAAATGATTCGTTTTCACGTTTCGTTAACAAACGATTTTCAGCCAAATAAGTTTGAAAGCGGAATTTAAAAATATTAACATAAAATTCTTATTTATTAAAAATATAACAACAAACAGTAGACAAAAACAATTATTAAAAAGAAAAAAAAAAAAAAAAAAAAAAAAAAAAAAAAACGCTGGAATACAATCAAAACATTTTCCATTTTTAATTTCAAACGAATTTTCAAAACAATTCTTAATCTCGATTTAGAATGATTGTTTTATTAAAGATTCGTTGTTGAGTTTCGTTAACAGACGATTTTGAGTCAAATAGTTTAAAGCGCCGTTTAAAAATAATAAAATAAAATTCTTATTTATTAAAAAAATAACAACAAGCAGTTATTAAAAAGAAGAAAAACACTGGGAATACAATCACAAAATTTTCCATTTTGAAATTCACATTTTAAAACAATTCTTTTAATCTCGTTTTTAGAATGATTCGTTTGTTAACGATTCGCTTTTGAGTTTCGTTAACAGACGATTTTCAGTCAATTAGTTTGAAAGCGCAGTTTTAATACAATAAAATAAAATTCTCATTTATTAAAAAAATAAATACCAACAGTTAACAAAAACAGTTATTAAAATGAGGAAAAACGCTGGAATACAATCAAAACATTTTCCATTTTTAATTTTAAGAGAATTTCTAAAACAATTCTTAATCTCGTTTCAGAATGATTCGCTTTTAACGATTCGTTTTTGCGTTTCGTGAGACGATTTTGAGTAAATAGTTTGAAAACACAGTTTAAAAATAAAAAAAATTCTTATTTATTAAAAAATAACAACAAACAGTTAACAAAACAGTTATTAAAAAAGGAAAAACACTAGAATACAATCAAAAATATTTAAAAGAATTTTTAAACAATTCTTAATCTCGTTTTAGAATGATTCGTTTGTTAATGATTCGTTTTCTGCTTTCATTAACAGATGATTTTGAGTCAAATAGTTCGAAAGCACAATTTTAAAATAATAAAATAAAATTCTTATTTATTAAAAAAATAACATAGTTATAAAAAAAAAAAAAAAAAAAAAAAAGGAAAACACTAGAATACAATCGCAAGATTTTCCATTTTTAAATTTAAAAGAATTTTTAAAACAATTCTTTTAAATCTCGTTTCAGAATGATTTCGTTTTCGTGTTCCATTAACAGACGATTTTGAGTCAAATAATTCGAAAACGAAATTTAAAAATAATAAAATAAAATTCTTATTTATTAAAAGAACAACAAACAATTATTAAAAAAAAGGAAAAACACTGGAACACAGTCAGAAAATTTTCCATTTTTAATTTAAAAAGAATTTTAAAAACAATGCTTAATCTCGTTTTAGAGTGATTCGTTTTTTCAATTTCGTTAACAGACGATTTTTAGCCAAATAGTTCGAAAACGCAATTTAAAAAAATAATAAAATAAAATTCTTATCTATTAAAAAATAATAATAACTTTTTTTGTTTATATAAGCTATGCAGAAATAACAATAAATAAATAAATAAATAAATTCAGTGGAAAAACTGAACTTCCAATTTCACAGTTTCCGGAAATATAAACAGACAATTTTTATATTATAAAATATTATTAAAGAGATAAATTTATTTATTTATAGCCTAATTCAAAAAAAAATGCCAACTAGCTTAGTAAAACAGATGAGATGCTATAAGATCCTTTAAGTGTTGGACAATAATTTCTCTCATCAAAGGAAGCCACTGGAATAAATAATTATTTTATGGTCAGTTAACAACACCGAAGAATAAATTGATGGATTCCATTCATATACAATGGAACTGTCTCCCATTTTGCTACAAGGTTTTATACACTTGATTAAGTTCCAGTCAATACTGGAATGCCTCCCTCAGATAGAGAAGTCGCCAAACGGTTTTTCCCATCATCCAATCACCTCGTTAGAGCAAACTACCTGTGGGGTCAGAGGGGAGGGTCAAGTGGGGCGGACACCTCGTTACGGTCACAGTTTCCTCCCTAACGAATACCAACCGCGTGCTTTACCTAATGAAGATAAATTTTGGCCCGCGGAATTCTTCGATTGCGATAAAATCTCCGGTAGTATTTTCGTTTGCCACCAGAGGGGATGGGGGGACGTAGAAAAGGAAAGGGGGGGGAAGGAGGTTCTGTTTTTCTTATCTCTTTCTACCACCAAACGATTTTATTTACTTGTTTATTGTTTTTGTTCGGGAAAGGATCTTCTTGCTTGGCGTTTTATTGTTCAGGGCTTGACTTGCATTTTTTTTTTTTTTTTTATTTATTTTTTATTATTTTCTTTTGAGGGGGGCAAAAGGGGTGTTTGGCGATTGTTTTTTTTTTCTTTGGAAAAGAAACGACGGGGTGTAGGGTCAGGCGTCGTGTTCGGTATTTAATGTCGCCTGAGGATAATTGAATCAAAGAAGGAATGTCGACTGCTTGAGTTTGGGCAAGTTACTTGGGAATCGAAATTTAAAAAATCGTGCTACTAAGAACTACCATGGAATTTTTCCGATTTTTAGCATGTTAAATATTTTTGTGAGTAAATGAAAACGGGGTACTTCGGTGTCTCGAAGCAATGTTCTTTGGGAACACTTTTGGGAAACCCGTATGTAATACAAGACAAACAAGTAATAAGTTTTTCACTCTATTGCAGAAAGTCCTTTATAAATAACTTTCATTCATCTTTTTAAGTTTATCTGGCGCCATCTATTGGTAAATATATGCTACTTAAATCTAAAAAAAAATTCAATTAATTAATTAAATTTAATTACTGAATTAATAGTTGAGAAAATGTATTAACATCAAGTGTCCTCCACTGCAAGTTCAAAAATAATTTTTGAACTTGAGTGGATGAATAAGAAGTGTTTTATGAACGATCGAAAATTTGAACAAGATATATATAGGGAGAGTGTGAGCTAATAGAAGGGATTGAATAAAACAAAATGAATTCGAATTTATTAAAAAAAATTAGCTTTAATTTTTACCAAAATGATTAAGAAATATTATTAGAATCTATGGCAATTTGACTAATTAATAAAAATTGTTTTAAAAGCAGCTATTGTTGAAAAGCAATATTTGTAATTATTTTAAAATGTTCTTATCCGGATATTTTTGTGAGTAGCATTCATTCTTTCAACGTATATTACTGATTTTTAAAACGAACTTATTCAAAATAATAAAATAAAATGAAATAGATGTTCTTTTTTAAAAAGTTTCTAAGTGTAGCATTTTTCCCAAGGGTTGTGGCATTTCGTTCCCAGGAGAGAGGAATGTATATTCTTTCAGTTTCGATTTTTCTCATTCAATTTACAACATTAACAAGTCGCCTTTTCTAAATCTTGCAACGAAGGTATTTTAATAAATTCATTAAAAAATAACAATGAGTATCGTGAATAACTTGATGCAATGACAAAATGCAGGTATCTTTGTCTTTTTCAACCAGTTGAACATGTCTAAAACACATATTCTACATAAAACCACATTAAATCTGAAATTCTGGCATGAGAAAAGAAATTAAATAAATAAATGCAGATACTAAATGGGAATTATGAATTGAGAATTCTACCACCATTACCATTCTTCACAGAATTAATTCTACCAACTGATGCCATATTAAAATAAGGCAACTAAGAAGACGATACAAAACTTAATGAAGAAATTTAGAGAAATTAGTGTTGTAAAGTACAAGCGTTAGAGTTTTATGTCTAACGTAGAAGAAGGAATTGTAAGAAATCTTAAGTAAACTGGTCTAACATAATATATATATGTGTGTGTTTTGTTTCCCTAAACACAACTTCCTCAGATAGAAATTGAAATCAAGACGTAACATAAAATTTTAAAGTTTGTTGTCTGTTGCGGACATTCCGACAACTGATTGTTTAAACAGACGGAAAAGATAAATAATCCATCAGAGATTTTGAGAAATTTACAATATCAGGGATCTTGTGGACAACATCAATCTTTCATGGAATATGGTGACTGAAAAATGTTTGAGAGGAATACGATTAGAATGTATGGCTGGAATTAAACAAGGATGTTAGTACAATAGAATCCATTGTTGATATGGACAAAATTGTAATGCTAACTAAAGGAGTGTTAGGGATAAGATTGGATGAACTATAGGTTAACTGTAGGATTGGATAGTATAAATGAGACCAATCATCACGACCAATCACAAGATCAACGTATCACACATCAACATTGAACACTTTTGTGTGAATGTGAATTAACAGCGGAATGTGAATGTGAATTTAATCTCCGGTCATTTTGTGTGAATGTGGATGCAATCCCAGGTCAAAATGGCCGATACACGATAACAACAACATAATCAACAATGGGTTGTATTTTTGTATTTAATATTTAATAATGTAGACTGTTGTTAAAGCGATAAATGTTTTCAAGTAAATAAAAAACATTCAAACTAAATTCATTCTGAGTCTATTCTATTCTGCCCGGCTTTAAAACCTTTAACTGTATTGGTCAGTTAATTTTTACATGATGCGGAAAATAACAGCCACAAGGATAGCCAATTCAGCAAAAATGGAAATAATTTCAGCAAAACGCTGGGCTATAATTATATATTACTTGATTTCAAAATGTGTTTCTGGTAAAAATAAACCAGACTCAGTCGTAGAAAGAAAATGATTTTTAATAACGCATTTAAATAAATTTAAAATAAAAAAATATATATATTCAGTATTGCATTATGCGTGGTTTAATAGTGTGGCTAATTCATGTTTTCATCGCAATTCATGTGAACTCGTGCAGTTCTTTGATTTCATGCCACACCTTTGATCATTCTTCTTGTGTAAAATAATGAGCTTTTGCGCTATCTTTGCTATTGAACAAACTTAATTTCACTTAAATGCTCACGAACTTCAAGTCAGGTCAAGTCGGAGAAGACCACGAAGTTCAAGAATCTTTATATAAAGACTATCATGAACTAAATCCTATTTAATATTACAGAGATTTTTAATGCTATTGTTCCTTAGAAGTTCTCAACATTGAGGTGGACGACTAAATATTTCAGGAACTTACATATAATCAACAGGGACTAATTATAGCAAAACTAAATTATCACAGGAGCATTTAAGGTTTTCTTTTTGTTGCCAGCGTATATTTAAATAGAAAAAGCATCTCTTTTCTTCTACATTTACTTCTAAAACAATAGAAAAGTGTTCTTATGCATAAGCAACAGGAAACAGGAACAATAGTCCAAAATCAAATATAATGGTCAAATAGCCAGAAGAAAGCCTTTTATATCCAAAGTAAGAAAACATAATCGTATCTACGTAAATAGTTGGATGAAAGACATATACGCCAGACATATACCTACATATATACGCCAGACATATACTTTACATATACCTATAGACGCCCCACATATACCTATATTAGCTATACATATACCTACATATACCTATAGACGCCACACATATACCTATATAAGCTATACATATACATATATACGCCATACATATACCTACATACGCTATACATATACCTATGTACGCCATACATATACCTTATACATGCATGTATCCTCCATGGAGCTGTTTGCGCCATTGAAGATCACCTTCATTGGCACAACAGCCTCATAGCGGGGAGCAGGTCTGCCTATTGGCAGATTTTGAGAGAAGGAGATGTTATCTTTTTTACTGGGTAGGGTTGTCAGCCCTACTCCCAACAGTCATATGAGACCGGGACCTACTGTTTAAAGCGCATTCCGAGCCACTACATGTATTCACGGCACCGCCGTGACTCGAGCTCGAAACATATGGCACCGAGCGTCAGAACAGTAGTCACTCGGCCATCAGACCCTATATAGATGATCTACTACTAAATTTAATTTTTTTTTCTGTCTTTACCATGAATTTATACTTGGTTAAGAATCTCCAGATTTGACGTTTTTTAAACACTTGTCTCAGAAAAAAAATTTGCTCTGCCTTTTCCTCAGAATGCTTTGGAAATGGGGCATTGTCTTGTTATTCAGAAAATGCTACTAATAATGGTTTAGGATTTGTTGGGAGTGTTATTTTTCTTCTTAAAATTTTGGACATCCATCTATTTTGCAAAGATTTTGACGCATGTGAGTGTGTTCCAAATATTCTTGAAATGTGACTTTGCCTGATAATTCGACAGTGCTATTACTGTTTGTTTGTTTGTTTGTTGGCAACAAAACTTCCCAGCAAAGTTTCCAGTTACATCATGCGAGTCGTATTCCAAATAAATGTCGTGTATCAAGCAAAATTTTTACTTTCAAACAAGACGTATATCAAGTTGGACTTATTTCAAAGTGGATATATACCGAGGTACCACTGTAATTTTTTCAAGGTCACCATACTTTTCGAATGATCGGTGCGAAAAAAATTTCTTTGGGAAGATAATCTAGATGGTTTTCATTAGATTGTTAAATTAAGAATATTGGGACTGTTGAATTAAAATGTTCAACAAGGAAAAATGGACGATGAAGAAACAATGATTGGTGCAAAAAAATGTCCCTCGGGGAAGATGATCTAGATGGGTTTTATTACATTGTTGAAATAACAGCATTGAGACTGTTGAATTAAAATGTTCAACAAGGAAAAATGGACGATGTCAGTGGATCAAGGTTCTTCTGTCTATGTACTATTTCTTTAAGAAGGATGGTGTCAAATTTGTTGAAAATTGGTAAAAACGGGAATTCGGGTATCTAGAGAATAAATCTCTAATCCAGATCAGTTAAACTACCCACCTTATTTAACTATTAGCATCATTAATTTTAAAAAAAAAGCTTCAACGAAGAAATATGGTCTAATTTATTTACCTCAAGATACTATCTCACTCTTTTAGCAACAACGCCCATAATCCGCGCACCGGAACAATTGGACACACGACTCTAATTTGTGTCACTGCCGAGGAGACATCACCCAATGCGTCACCATGGAAACAAGTTTTACAGTGCATGCCCACGTAACTCTCCTCGCCTAACTGATTTAATGGACGCCACCAACGCCTGTCCGCAGCATTCGTTATTCCGAAAAACAAAAGCACTACTCCCCTACCCTCTCTCATTGTTGTTTTAGTGTTATCCGTGAAGTGGAAGAAAAAGTGTCGCTTAGAAAAACAAACGATCTGTGAGGTCCTCAAAGAATTTTTTTTTTTTTTTAATAAACATGTAATAAATCGTTTCGGTGTGACATTCGGTTTTTGGTTTAACCCTTTTTTGTACATAGGTAGATATTTTGTTAAAGTTTGTATATTATGCTTGGTGCTAAAGATTGCGGGGATCGAGTCCCGGCGGTGCCATGTATGTTTGTAGTGTTTCGAATTCACTTTAAATTGTAGGATCCTATTTAATATGACTACTACTACTACTACTACTACACCACACCACATCTCTGTGCCTAGAGCTGAGTTGCCCCTATACAGTTTGGGAATGATGTGAGTGAGAAGAAGTCTGGTTGGGCTTTGGGACGCTCTACAGTCATATGAGACCTACGGCTTGCCACTCGGCCATCAGGCCCCCGGTCTTCTATGACTGTTGAGCGTTGGGCGCTAAGGCTGACAACCCTACACCGTAGAAAGAAAATTGAATCTCCTGTTTCAAAATCTGCCAGTAGGCCGATGACCATGGTCCAGCATCGAATATGGAGCATTGGGCGTAAGGCTGACAACCCTTCCCCATTAAATGAAAAGCCTCCCCTGTCTCGAAATCTACTATTAGGCAGACGGCTATGACCCTCTATGAATTGGGGACGTGGAGCTATATACAGACATGGTCCACAATGTACTGGGACCAAGGCATTAGTTAGTTAGTTATGAATATCGATGTGTGAGGATGGCCAGCCCATTGCTTTCCTGGAAGACTTTTAAAGGTTCATGCCAGTAATTACATGTGGTGTGGAAGAAAACCAGAGACGGATTGCCACTACGAGACGTTTAAATTCACTGTCACATTCGTCAATAACTCGCCTCGTTTTCGGGTTGTAAAGGTTTGGACTGATAATGAGTTAAATTTTTGAGACAAGAGTACTTAGTTTGACACAATTCAAATAAAAGTTGGATTTCGAGTCAAGTAATGCCAAATCGAAAGTTTACGTGTTTGCGCACTGCGGGGTGTGTGGGGACTGCGCACGATATTTTGGTAGACCAGAAATACCAACAGCTAGCTCGAGGGGGAGGAGATGAAGGTTCAAACTAAAGGGCTTTTGTCTAAAATGGCGGTGGTT
Source organism: Caerostris extrusa (assembly GCA_021605095.1). NCBI lineage: Eukaryota > Metazoa > Arthropoda > Arachnida > Araneae > Araneidae > Caerostris > Caerostris extrusa. The sequence continues at coordinate 103,592 of BPLR01013179.1, forward strand.
TAACTTCGAATATCTATAGCACCATGATTGGCCAAGGCTATTTGCCTACAGGTAAAATTTCAAGACAGGATATATTTTCTTTTTACTGGGTAGGGTTGTCCACCCTAAGCCCAACAGTCATAAAGTGGATTCGAACCCTTACAAACATCCATGGCACCGCCTTGACTCGAACTAGAAACCGAAACCTGTGGCACCGAGCGAAGAGTACGCTAGTCACCCCATAACTTCCTATATACTATTCCAAAAATGAATATTAATATGGATGATTATTAGTTAAAATTGCGTGACTAATAAAAAATTCGAATTTTTTTATATGTCGAATTTTCGAAAAAAATTTTATATTTCGAATTTTATTTTCAAAAATTCATACCAATTTATAGAATAGTTATCATATCAATGAGTATATCACGCATGAAATTCCCGTGACTTTTTGTGATATATATTCATCTCACAGATATATCATTTTGTGATATATATTCATCTCATAGATATATTTTTGTGATATATATTCTCATCATAGGACTTCTCCCAAATTGTGAAGCTAACAAAAAAAGTAAGAATTCAAATTACTAGTTAAAAAGACCGATTAATCTCTTTGCTCACGTAAGACGAAGTTTCATTAAAAAATTTTTTTTTTTTTAAATTAGTATTCATTTGCCACTATGATTTGCTTTTTTTTTTTTTTTCTCTCATTTTATCATGAATTCTATTCAGAATTTATAATCGCAATAATAAAAAAAAAAAAATTAGCTAAAATTTTAACTAATGATTGCATTGTATCATTTGCATTTTCTTTTATCAGAATATTTCTTTTATGAGAATTCTGGTATAAGCTCCATGGCGTCCACAAATAACGTGTGGGAAGAAAAAGTAAGAATATAAATTATTATTTAAAACGGATTCTTCTTCTCGTGAAGACATTTTCAATTCATAAACTTTATTTAAACTAACCACTAATTTGTCGCATGAATTTAGCTACGCGTGTCTCAAAATGGACATGAAATATGCGTTGCCAAGACGAACGATTTGCCAAAATGCGGTCACGTGCTTTTTGTATTTTAATTTGAATTGTTCATTGCTCTTTAAATGCGACGCAACAATTTAATTGTTCTGGAATATCACTTTGAGCATGACAAGTACATATTTATGATGTCAGTTCTAGTTGTGAATAATAGAGTTTATGCATAACGTTTTTATCGTCCGATATTTTTCTTCCTAGCGCGCATGCTCATAAGAAACATTGTACCTATTGCGCATGCTTATCTGTAATACTGCACTACTGAGCTATTCCTGTGAGCATGCACACTAGGAAGAAAAAAAAAATGTCGGACGATAAAAGAAAACGTTATGCAAAAACTCTCTAATAAGTTAAACTGGGAAATTAAATATTGATTTGGATTAAGTTATGCTTGTGAAGTACCTTTAAACTTCCTTTGATTACCTAAAGGAATAAAATAAAAATTTTCTTTGAAATTTTGAAATGCCAAAAGTATACGAAATGACATTATTTTGAAATTTTATGATTTCAAGAAAATAAAAATATGACATCTTGTAGATGGAACAGTATGGGTTGGGCCAAGTTGGTGACTGCAAAATTGCTTGATTGCTATTGAGAATGTTTTCCCAATTCTTTGAAATCGTGGGATGCCAAAAATATGGGGATTGACATATTTTCGGCATTGCATGATTTCAAAGAAGTAAAAGCAGGACATCCTGTTGATGAAATAGTATCGGTTTGACCAAGTTGGTGATTGCAAAATTACTTGATTGCATTTGAGATTTTTTCCCGATTCTTTGAAATCGTAGGATGCCGTAAATATAAAGAATGACATAATTCTGGCATTCCATGATTTCAAAGAAGTAAAAGCAGGCTATCCTGTTGATGAAATATAGTAGTATCGGTTGAACCACTTTGGTGACTGCAAAATTGCATGATTGCTATAGCAAATTTTTTTCCCAATTTTTTTGAATTCATGGGATGCCAAACATATAGAGAATGGCATAATTTTGACATTCCATAATTTCAAAGAAATAAAAACAGGACATCCTGTTGATGAAATAGTATCGGTTAGACCACATTGGTGGCTGCAAAAATGGCTTGATTGCTATTGAGAATTTAAATGTCAGAAAGTACGGGTTGAACAATAGGCTTTTTATGTGATTTCAATATTAATATCATTACTAAATAAAAATGAGATTTCTATAGTAAATGTTGTTATTGTGACTAATCAGTGTCCGGCATGATTATCGTTGACACTGTGCTTGAACAATTATACAATAATATGAACATTATATTATTGCATAATTATTTGAGATTTAGTCTTGTATTTATGTATTTATACTGGATGATACGCTTTTACACTGCTTGTATAGATTGTGTATCCTGCAATGGATCCCAGCTCATGTGGATTTGGAATTGAATGCAATTGCAGATTCTTTGGCGAAGAATGCCAGAAGTCTTAATCCGACTGCCCTTCCTGTTTCCCTTGCAGATACAAATGCCTTATCAAAATATAAAATCATTCCTACTAAGATTGAAACTAAATAACAAATTATAGAACTAAATGTACAAGATTAACAGTGAAGCACACACAAAAATATGAAAATTTTGTTAAAAATTACCAAAAGATGGCAACTGCCCTGTTGTCGAGCTTACTTTTTTTCATCATGCCTTTGATTTTAGCTTTCAAGCCTGAACCATCCCTCGGAAGAGGATTTATACTCTGAGCTGGCAATCAACACCAATATTATCGGAAACACCACGGTATTTGATTTTCTTGTACTCTTCAAGGGATACGACGACAACAACAATAAACATGCAATTACAATTATTTTAGTTTAAAATACTCACTTGTATTGCAATCCAAGTTTTTAATAACGCTGAGTCATTTTTGGCAAGGTAGACTGGTCTTCTTCAAGGCACCACATAAAGTGCTTAATTTATCATATATGCATTGAAAATGATTGTATAACCAGAAAGGTCCAGAGAAAGCACAAAACTTTTTCGAAGCAAGTGGATATTTTTATTTAACTAGAAAAAAAAAACTTATAATTCTTTCTAAGATTACAATTAAATATCAAATTACAGAACATAATGTTGATAGAAATACAACTGCTACTCTGACAAGGTTAAGGAGGGGGGAGCACCACAAAAATATGAAATTTTCGTTAAAAATTACCAAAACTGTGGCAATTGCCCTGATGTCGAGCTCAAATAAACCTTTATACCTCAAAATAATAATAATACTCTCTCTATATAAAAATAAACTTCATCATGTCTTTGATTGCCCAGCTGTTGCAGCCACCATTGACTGGACCATCCCTCGGAGGGAGGATTTATATTCGATCTGGCAATCAATATGGTTAATATTATTCAGGAGCACCACGATATTGAAAAAGTGGACGCTCCCCTAATTAATTTCAGTTGAAATATCAGTAAATAATAATTGGTTCTCTATTTGCAATAAGTAGAAACAAGAGCATTCAATTCATTCTAATTCTCACATTGTTAAAATTAATTAACTAGAAATTTTAAAAATAGATAAAACTGAAATTTTTTCTAAATTTCCAATATTGAAAAACTGCCTTCGCACCTGGCAAAATGAAATTTTGCACAAAATTTCAGTTTTTTTTTTTTTTTTACTTGTTTTTATTAACATTAAATATAAATATTAATATATAATACATAATCATACACATAGTTGATATATAATCTATAATCTGTTTTTAAATGTGTAAATATTGTATACTTGTGTGTTTGTTTGTGTGTCAATAAAGGTGCTAGTTCTCCAAACTGTACGTCAAGTATCTTAATACAACCACACTCAGCAACAATTAATTTTCTTAAATTTTTAATAATAGATATGTGTTATTGTAACTTTATGCTACCGATATTTGGTATGTGAATATAATGTATCAAATAAATATTCTCAAACAATATTTATTCGTATGTTAGCCATTATTTATTCAATTCCCTCTATTAGCTCACACTCTCACTATATATATCTTGTTCAAATTTTCAATCGTTCATGAAATACTTTTATTCATCCACTCAAGTTCAAATACATTTTTTTTTTTTTTTTTAATTTGTAGTGGATGACACTGGATGTTAATACAGTTTTTTTTTTTTCAAATATTTATTCATTAATTAAATTTAATTAATTAATTTTAGTTTTTTTTTTTTTTTTAGATTTAAGTAGCATATATTTACCAATAGATGGCGCCAGATTAACTTAAAAAAAATGAATGAAAATTATTTATAAAGGACTTTCTGCAATATAGTGAAAAATGTAGGAAATGACTTAAATTTTTTTTTTTTAAATTATTTTACTTGTTATGTATACTATACATAAAACCATATTTTTATGCTGTAAGTTATTGTAAAAATATATGACCATTGCCTTGTCCAGGATATTTTACAGTTGCAACTGGGATTTATCAGAAACCAGGCGACAGTTCCAAATATTCTGACCTACAGCTAACATTCCCATGCACTCATATCATCTTAACGACCTAATAAACCTCTAGTAACCACTACCAGCGGTGAGTAAAAATACCGTTAAGAACCATAAACTAGACTTCGTGCATTGAAAACGTTTAACGGTAAACCGGGTCTCCAGTTTAGTGTGCCGGTCTTTTAACGGTGGCCAAACCGTAACACTTAAGACTTACAGTGAATCGTAAAACTAAATTGCTGATGCATTTGGTACCAGAGTTACCAATAAAGATAGAATCTGGCGGAGAATTCAATGAATTGACGTTAATTTTTTATTTATTTATTTTTATTTATTTATTTTAGGAATAATGTCAATTGCATTGCTTGTCTATGCATTGCTAGTGTTCTATACAACAGCAAACAGAAAAAAAAAAATTGGTTCTGGTTCTCTGGTTTATTTATGTATATAAAATTGTATTTTGTATCAGTATTCCTATGTCCCTTTTTTCTCTGCTATTATTATTCTTCAATATTACTAGCTAACAAATTGAATAAGTTCTTTTTTAATTTAAAAAAAAAAAAAAACCATTTACTTCCTGTCTGGTCTGGTTTTTATGCTACCTGGTGACATTTGGCGCCATCTGGCGACATATAATTCTGAAATCTTAAACTTAATTGCTAAAAAAAAATTAAAAACTAAAATTAATTGTTTCAAATATTCAATTTTTGAAGTTTATACGATTTTAATCATTTTTAATATATTTTTTCTTTCAAATATTCCATTATAAAGGCTTAATATTAAATTTTTTTTCTCCTGTGTGACAAAATATATGAAAATGAAATACGCTGGCAGGTAATAATAATAATAATAAAAAGTAAAAAACTGAAATCTGCTCGGAAAATTTCACTTATCATGTGTGAAACATTCGAGAACGGATGAATAAACTCAGGAAGATAACAATGTTAAATAATGCAAGAGATATATGAAACAACTGATTGGAATACTACAAGAATGACCAAATTCAATAACCACAATAGTTTAAATATAGCAATGTTGAATAGATAAAGAACTTCATGAAGATTAAATTGCTTAAAATCTCTAAAAGAATATATAAAAGTAAAATAAATGTAGTAGTAAATAAAGAAAATGAAGTATTCCAAATTCTACAAGAAACGTTATCACATACAATAGCCAAAAAGATTGTATCAAAGTTTGAAAATGCTAGTCATAAATGAAGAATGCAGTATTCCAAATACAAGAAGAAGCATTATACAGCTCAATAGGCATGGGAATATGTCAAAAGTGATAAATATGAAACTTCAAGAAGAAGGAATTGATCAACCCACTACGAGTACTTATAGCCATTGGATATACAAATGTTTAAAATCCCTAACCAAAACAAAAAAGTGATTCAAATCCATACTACAAAACACTTCAAGCAAACACCAAATTCTCAGAAAATTCCTTGAAGATTAACGTTATCCATGAATCATTTCAAGAGCTAAGGGGCCCAAAGTACCATTTTCCGCCAAATTTTGCAATGGAGTTTTATTTGCTTGACCCTCTTTTTCGGATATCGCCACGGACCCTTAATCAGGACAACATCATGTTCACACATGATAATAAAAGCTAACATGATAATAATAGCTGTGTTTGTGTTTATTACATAAATAACATCATGGCACTATGATGATTGTTGAAATCACAGCTCCGTTCGGTTAGCTTTATGCAAAAATCAGCATAGCTCTCATACGCTAAAATAGTAATAAGTAGTAGCTGAATAAAAATATATTGAGATTTGAGATGAATAAACAGTATTGGAGATGGTGAATAAATGAGTTTGATGAATAAATGAGGCATTGCAACTTTCGCTTGAGCCTTTCTTATAGTGAAAGTTACCCAATTCTAATTTTTTATTTTCACGTTAAAGTTAGCCTTTTCAACCTTTTTGTTATTAATATTGCTTATTAAAAAAAAAAAAGTTTTTTTAGCAATTACTACATTTCGTTTTAAGTCAATTTTTAACTATTACTAATGATCATTTACTACTATTTTTAAAAAATAGTTTATGACGTTTAAATACGAAAAGCCGCCGCTAGTGAGCATTAGGGCGTAGGTTCAATCCGTTGGCGGCTTTGTTGGAGATACTGTTTCAAAAACGGAGAGACTCTATGGCATTTGGGATGTTCAGCATCATGCCCCGTTCGTCCGGGTATTCTCCCATACGATACGCAAATGCTGGAATATTCTCCCCTGAAAAATCATCCCGGAAGGCACTGCCCTTTTTCAGTGTCACGGAGTCAAGTCAGATTTCTACCTACGGGTGCTCCATCACAACATAAGCTGCCCCCTCTCCCTCCATTGTAGGTACTGCGGCCAGATGGCTAATCGGCTAGCGCTTTGGCTTTTGGTACCAGAGGCTTCAAGTCCGTATCCTGGCGATGACATTGATGTTTGTTAGACATTGATGCTATATCCACGTCGTTAAACTGTAAGTTCCAGTCTAATTAGCCCAAAGTGTGCAAAAAAAAATGACAGTAGAGCGACAAGCCAAACGACATTTCCTCCTTCCATTAGACCAAATTGTTCATGGACGTGGTCTAGATGTTGCTGTCTACCAAGTGGAATTAGGGGAAAAATACAGACTTCATACAATTTTGTTTTCTTATTTTCCCTCCTCCTTATTGACACAGTGGTCTGGTGGCAAGATCTCTGGTCTTTGGTACCACAGGCATCAGGTTCTAATCCTCCTGGTGGTTGTATGGATGTTTGTGAGTGGTTCGGAAAAAATACAGACCACGTTAAACTGCAAGTCCTGGTCTTTGGTTCCAATTAGACCAAAATATTCAGAAAATAACCGAAGAACGTCAAATCAAACCTACTATCCCTCCTTCCATGGGACCACACGAGTTATTAGAGTTAAACAATAGGTCCTTGTCTAATTAATCTAAAGTGTGTACAAGATGACCGTAGAGCGACAACCAAACCTCCTTATGGATAATGAGTATTGTTAGAAGATTTGAAATTGTATCATCTCGAACCAAAAACCAGAACCAGCTAACTCGAACCAGAACCACTAAACCTGGACTACCGAATGCTTCTGTTAAATAAATAAATAAATAATAATAATAATAATAATAAAACTCGAATTCCTTTACGTGCAGAATAAATTATAAACGTGGGATAAGTTACATGTGGGATCAGCGTCTAAAAAAAGGCATTGGACATTTTACAAATACGTCAAGGAAAAAAACAAAAGCGCTTCCAAAACATAATTTACTATCGCAACTTATTTAAATGTTCCAGCGGCTTATAAATAATCCTTTATTTGACTGAAACAAGAATCAAGCGGAATAAATAAAAGAACAAAAAAAAAAAAAAAAAAAGAGAAAAAAGTAAAAAAGAAAGAATTGTTTTTTGTGGAGAAGACAGAGATTGGCAAAATCTATCACCCCACAAGTACGCGGTTTGACAAGTGACATGCACAGCTTTCGCAGCTGCGTCCACGGCGGCTTCGGAATGACAGTTCGCTTGCCACAAACGATTCCTCACGCGGCCATCATCTATTTGTTTTATGTTAATCTGGCGTCGAGGGGGGTGACCCCGAGTGTTCTGGAAGGGTGGACGGCAGCAGACGAACTCGTCCAAGTCGAATCAGTCATGCACGGAAACCTGTTATTCAAAACAGATCGCCTGTAATACGAGCTTGCCTCGTTTTGTTGAACGCGTTGGCTTTGTTTCTTCTTCTTCTTCTTTTTTTCTCTCTTAATTTTATGTTGGCTATAAAAGTTCGATTAATTTTCTGCAGCAACGAGCGGTCGCGGTTGCGGTTAAGGGAATCTGTAATGTGAAATGAGGCATCTAGGAACAGCTCTGGTGCTAAAGTTGCAAAACAAAACTACTGAACTATTGCTTTTTTTTTTTTTTTTATCTTTAAGAAATTTATTAATGGTTATTATTTCTCTTTTTTTTAATATAGTATCATTCAGCAGAATGATAGCAGTTTCAGCTTTCACAGGGTTAATCATCGAAGTTGCTGCGAAGGAACGATTTTCTGACTATGAGAGACCTGAAGTGTTGTAAAATGTGGCACCTAGAAATGGCTCTGGTGGTCTAAAGTTGTCGAACTAACATACTTCTTTTTTGTTGATGATTTTTTTTTTTTTTTTTTTTTTATGAAATTCGTTAATGGTTAATCTTTCTTTTTTTTTTTAATATAGCACACTTTTACTTTGGCATTATTAACCATTTATTGAGCAGAATGGTAGCAGTATCAGCTTTACACAGGGTTAATCCTAGAAGTTGCTGAGAAGGAACGATTTTCTTTGGGTATCTGACTGTCAGGCGCTTGATGGCCAACTGATGCCACAGGTTTTAGGTTCGAGTCCCGGCGTTTCCATGGGTGCTTGTAGTAGTTCGGAATCCACTTTGAGCCGTAGGTCCCAGTCTCATATGATTGTAGAGCATCACAGAGCACAACCAGACTTCTCACCCACATCATTCCCCAACTACCTTTTTTCTGCACTCTTAATTTTATGTTGGCTATAAAAATTCGATTAATTTTCTGCAGCAACGAGCGGTCGCGGTTGCGGTTAAGGGAATCTGTAATGTGAAATGTGGCATCTAGGAACAGCTCTAGTGTTAAAGTTGCTGAATTATCATACTTTTTTTTTTTTTGTCTAAGAAATTTATTAATGGTTATTTTTTTTTTTTTTTTAAATATAGCGCACATTACTTTGGTGTTACTAACCACTGATTCAGTAGAATGGTAGCACTTTCAGCTTTAAACAGAGTTAACCATCGAGGTTGCTCAAAGGAATGATTTTCTTTGTGTATCTAATTATCAGGGGCGTGATGGCCTAGTGATTGGCGGTCGGTGCCACAGGTTTCGGGTTCAAGTCCCGATGGTGCCATGGATGTTTGTAGAGGTTTCAGAATCCACTTTGAGCTGTAGATCCCAGTCTCATATGACTTTAGACTATTAGGCGTAGGGGTGACAACTTTACCCCGTAAAAGACAACTCTGTCTCGAAATCTGCCAAAAGGGCAGACTGCCTTGACCCACCATGAGACTGTTTCTCCAATGAAGAAGAATGTGAGAAATTTTTTAACGTTTAATCTTTTTTTTTTTTTTAATATAGCATATTAACGATTTTCTTTGGGTATCTGACTATCAGGGGGCATGAAGGCCGAGTGACCAGCGCTCTGGCACTCGGTGCCACAGGTTTCGGGTTCGACGAAATTTATTAATGGTTAATATTTCTTTTTTTTTTTTTAATATAGAACACTTTACTTTAGATTATTAACAACTGATTCAACAGAATGGTAGCATTTTCAACTTTACCCAGGGTTACCCATCGAGGTTGCTGAGAAAGAACAATTTTCTTTGAGTATCTGATTTCAGAGGCGTCAGTGACTCTGGAGCTCGGTGCCAAGGTTTCTGAGTGGACTTTCTTTTTTTTTTAATATAGGATTATTAATAAGATTCAACAGAATGGTAGCATTTTCAGCACAGGGTTTCTGAGAAAGAACAATTTTTTTTGAGTATCTGATTATCAGAGGCGTTTATTGGAGCCCGGGACACAGGTTTCGGGTTAGTATTTATTTTTTTTTTATATATAACACACTTTACTTTGCCATTATATACCACTGATTCAGCAGAGTGGTAGCAATTTCAGCTTTACACAGAGTTAATCATCGAAGTTGCTAAGAAGGAACGATGGCTTTGTCTCAACATGGGGCTGTTGCGCTAATGAATGATGACTATCACCGATTATGGGCTGCTAGTCGGTTTTGTTGAATTAATGTTAATATATGCTTCCAGCATGGTCGGTGTGGCCTGGATGATAGAATGTTAAATCCATGATATTAGGGAGGCGGGGTCCGGGATTAGTGAGTCGAAAATTCGCCATTCTTAGTGATTATTTTTACAAAGATGACATATTATTAGTATAGTAAAATATAAACTTCATTCAGTATTGCTTTTATATTTTTTTTGTACATCAGCGGTGGAGATCGTTGGAAATTTTTAAATTTGGAAGAGGTCACGAACTAAAAAGTTTGAGAATCAGTGGTAAAACATAAGATCACAATTTTACAGTATTAGATCAATATTCATTAAAAAAATTTATCCTATGTCTATATCCGACCTCTCGGTCATTTGTCAGCAAGCAGCCCAATGCAGTAAAAGAACGACAAAAACATTCACTAAAGGCATTGACAGTAATACAAAAAGGGATACAGTTTAGATTAGTAGGGCATATGATGAAGTGCTCTCGTCATTGACAAGCTATAGTCGCAAAGGGGGCAGATATCTGTAGCAGCCGGTCCTATTCTATACAGGTGACTCTGTAAGTAGTCATGACCCTTGACAAGTCTAAGGCAGGGCACGCCGACCATTCTAAGCAAAGAACTAGGAAATCTCCTTGACTTATTCAATACAGAATTCCACTTTTTCTCAGAAGCCTTATCTTTATAGACGTTGAAACAGTTGGATTTAATAGAAAAAGATATGTATCGCGTTATATGACACAAAGACAAAGGAGGATCAGGTTGCATCATTTGTGATCCATTCTTGGCCGGCATATCAACCTGCTCATTTCCATATATCCAGCAATAGCTTGGAATCCATTGCAGAGCAATGAATTTCTCGGTGTTCAACAGCCTATCTTTCTGTTATCAGCCTATCTTTCTTTTCCTGTATCTTTACTATGCAGTGTTTAGAAATCTCACACACACAATGATTGGGAGTTGTCAAGGTCTTAATTGCCACCATGGAATTTTGGAAGTACGATATTTTCTTTTCACACTGCACTATTTCGTTTATTTTGTCTCTATTAGATCAACATTATTAACACTTATGCAATCACTCCCTATTATGCCAAAACAAGTTACTAAAACTACTGTTTAAATCAGGGGTGGCCAACCCCAATGATCTTGCGGGCCACTTTGGAAATGCATCCTAACTCCGCGGGCCGCATATAAAATTATCTGTCCCCGTATTAAATTTTGACCCACCATAGACATTTTTTTTTGGAGTACAAAATTGAATCGTAACGAGTTATTATTATTGTGTTTACTATTATTCTTACGTGTAATAATAAAGATACTAAAGCACATTGTAAAGAAATACATAACACTAAAAAATGAAATCATTAAAAATATTTTTTTACTAATACAATATTTGTTTCTCCACATTTTCACTTAGATTTTGCCAATCGATTTCAATTTGGGTATTGGCACATCTTAATGGGTGTTGTAGTTAAAGTCCGTTATGTTTGAGTGTGATTTTTGTGTTTGGTCAATTTCATTTCCGAAAAATAACGATTCATAGGTTTCATAGTACAAAAGCGCCAACTTGGACTAAGCGTCTGGTTTGCTCTGCTATTAACAATCAGCTGTTTTTATCTAGGGATAGCCACTGCTTCACTGAGGTCATGTAAAGTAAAACATAGAACCTGTTATATTACATGTTACAAGATGAGCGCGCATCTGAGTTCGTAGAATTTAATTAAATTAATTCTACGAATTTATTATTGTAAACTCATGAATAAAACCGGCAATATCCGTCATAAATTCGCAAGAATATTATTTTAAAATTAAAGTTATTTTTTTTTTTAATTTCGGCAGTTAATTTTTATTTATATGGATGCGCACATAATGTATTTTTTAATACATTGGTTGTTCACTATTTTAGCCATTATAAAATAAATATATTTTGCTAAAATGTGATAAATCTCACTGTCCCGAAAATATTTAAGGCGTATCGCGGGTTGGCCACCCCTGATCTAAATGATTCTAGTCCGTAATGATGTGTCTAATGATTCTAGTTCCACCCATCATTTCTGAATGATTTTAATTAGCTATAAGATAATGTGGCCTTTAAGACTACTGATCCTATCCGTTAAAAATTGCAGCATTAGCATTGGCCAGGACAACTAGATTTCTGAGGATTATTATTTGCTTTACGACCATTGGCGCCGTCCGTTCCGAATTGCCACAATTATAGTTGACTTCGAAAAGTGACCACTTGCTTATTCATTCCCAAATTGCTAGAATCTTTTGTAAACTTATAGATAATAATTGGATGTTCATTAACCGACGGATATGACAGAGCCCAAAAGGAATGAATAGAATTTTCATCCCTTTTTAAAAGAATTTTGTTTTCACATTTATTTAAAAACACTTTTACTCAAAAGCAAAAACTAAGGAGTCAAATTTAGAGCAAATTGTCAAATCGAAAACTTTTTTTGTTATCTTTCGGCAAAACTTTTTCACAGATAATGAGAATCTATTTGACGGCAAAGTGAACTGTAAACACTATATTTAAAATATATTTTCAAACATGTTTCTAACGATGTGATAAACAAAACTTAAAATTGACCACTGATAATATTTGATTGACCACTAATTGACCACTTCCATAAAATTGACCACTGATCCTATACGTTCAAAATTTCATTACGTTGGCATTGGCCTAGCCAACCAGATTACTTAGGATTATCATTTGCTTTATGACCATTGGCGCTGTTCGTTCCGAACAATTATCAAACATTACATTATCAAATTTTAGGACCAGCATTGGCCTAGCCAATCAGATTTTTTAGATTATCATTTGCTTTACGACCATTGGCGTCATGTGTTCCGAATTGCCACAATTATAGTTGACTTCGCAAAGTAACCACTTGGTTATTCATTCCCAAACTGCTGGAATCTGTAAAATTATGGATATTCATTAACCTATGGATATAGAGTCCAAGGAATGAATAGAATTTTCATCCCCTTTAAAAGAATTTTTTGTTCTCTCATTTATTTAAAAACACTTTTTTACTCAAAGAAAAACTAAGTGAGTCAAACCTAGAGCAAAATTTACAAATCCGAAAACTTTTTGTTATCTTTCGGCAAAAACTTTTCACAGATAATGAGAGATCTATTTGACGGCAAAGTGAACTGTAAACACTATATCTAAAATATATTTTCAAACATGTTTCTAACGATGCGATAAACAAAACTCAAAATTGACCACTGATAATATTTGATTGACCACTGATAATATTTGATTGACCACTAATTGACCACTGCCATAAAATTGACCACTGCCATAAAATTGACCACTGCCATCTGATCCTATACGTTCAAAATTTCATTACATTGGCATTGGCCTAGCCAACCAGATTTCTTAGGATTATTATTTGCTTTACGACCATTGGCGTCATGTTCCGAATTGCCACAATTATAGTTGACTTCTGCAAAGTAACCATTTGCTTATTCGTTCCCAAATTGCTGGAATCTTTGTAAAATTATGGATGCTCATTAACCTATGGATATGACAGAGCCCAAAGGAATGAATAGAATTTTTTAATCCTTTTTTAAAAAAGGAATTTCGTTTTCTCCTTTATTTTAAAACACTTTTACTCAAAAGCAAAACTAAGGGAGTCAAATTTAGAGCAAAATTGCCAAATTCGAAGACGTTTGTTTTTTCTTTCGGCAAAAACTTTTTCACAGATAATGAGAGATCTATTTGACGGCAAAGTGAACTGTAAAACACTATACATGAAATATATTTTCAAACATTTAACTCTAAAATGTTTTAACGATGTGGTAAACAAAGCAGCTTTGTTTTAAAAATGCCATAAAATTGGGCCTCGTTATAAAATAACACACGGAGCGATCGCTTTACCAAAACTATAATTTCAATGCAAAGCGCAAACAATTCAGACATCGATGCATCAGTGATTGTGAATTCAGGATCGTCTTTTTTAACCCCGATAACTAATAACAATCACAATTTGGCCAAAAAAAAAAAATAAGTAATAATAAGACAATAATTTTGGCTTTTAGCCACATCAACTTCAAAACGAACGTTCCTATACAAATACAAAACAAAAGGCCATTTCTTTAAAAATAGAAAAAGGATCTATGTTAGTCGAACGCTTTGCCAAAAGCGTATCTCTAAATATCTCAAAAAACATAAACAATTCAATAAGCACGGATGATTATTTTTGAATTGCCTTGTTATCCGGGTTTTATTTATTGTTATTTATTTTCCTTTTAGGACAATTTAGTATCGAAATAAATGCGTCGTGGTCGAATAACTTCGATTTTGGCATCTAAACTTTTATTGATGCTTTATTCAGTGCAAGAGTTGAAATAAGAAAGCATATCAAAATGCAGAATATTTTTTTATCCTTTTTGGGGAAAAAAATTGTCAGAAAATGAGTTTCATTTGATTGATGTGTCAAGATCTTTTTACCAAAATTGGGATAGGGGAAAAAAATTACACGCATACAGTTAAAAGATATAATATTGCCCAAAAAAATAATAATAAAGGGCTCAAACAATTTTAAGCCCGGACAGAGGAAAATGTCATAAAATTATAAATAATTATTTTGCAATGTAATAAATACATTTTCTAACACAAAGCTTTAGCTCATATCTATGCATTAGCTAGCTAATATGCATAGATAGCTTCGGGTTCGATTCCGTTGGCAATGCCCATTGCAGCCACTGCTTTCAAAAACGAAGAGAATCGATAACTGTAACGTACATAACATCAATAGTGAAAGTGGGTTAGCAAGAATTTTCAGGGGGTTCTTGCATAGATACTCAAATTCGATACCATTACTCCTAAGTATTCTCCCAAAAGCCAAATCCTCCATAAGGGAAATATGTTGTTAGTTGACCTTAAAAATTGCAAGAGTTCTTTTACTAAAATGTACAAGAAATTTTAAAACTCTTAAAAAATTACTACTATTAATATTATTCATTATTATTACTACCTCAGTAAATATTTTGGCATTTTACATCAAATTTAACTGGCATTCCGTTTTGAGAATATGAACTTCTTAAAAGCAGGATCACATATTAAATTGAAGACTATAGTATTTGATCATCTGTCTATGGAGAGAATAAATACTTGTTAATTAACTATGTATATTTCTTTGGTATACGTCCTCTTTCGGAATAAGTCCAACTTGATATACATCCTATTTGGTCGCGAAAAAATTTTGTTTGATATACGATCTCTGTTTGAAATACGACTCACGCGCGACCAAATATTGGAAATAGATGGATGTCCAAAATCTGTTACTAATGTTACTGAAATTATAACCAGTACATTGAATTGGTTGTTATTATCCGTATACCTCATAAGTTCTATAAAAGGGACAGACATAACAAGCCCATATCTATAAAAGTATAGTATCATCTGTACATCTGAAATAGCGCTACATGCATATAATGGTATAATATCACAAGGGCATGGGAAATAGTTGCTATTATCGATATAATATTAACAATAACATAAAAAAATTTTGAAATTCAATGCCTATTTTTTTTTTTCAGTATATTGCAGAAAGTTCTTTATAAATAAAGTTGAAATTTTCCTCTTAAAGCTGGCGCCATCTATCGATAGATACATGCAACTTAAATCTAAAATTTTTTTAATTAATTAGTTAATAAATTAAATTTAATTAATGAAATAATATTTGAAAACTGTATTAACATCAGTGTCATCCACTACAAGTTTTAAAAAAATGTATTTGAACTTGAGTGGATGAATAAAAAGTATTTCATTAACGATTGAAAATTTGAACAAGATATTTATATAGGGAGAGTGGGAGCTAATAGTGGGAATTGAAAATACTATAAAAGGACAGTTTTAACGTAATTTTGTCTAAAGTAGATTTCCCATTTCAAAATGTATAGTAAATCTCAAAATTTCACTTGCATCATTCATTCATGCTAATCTTCAGGACATTTCAATAAGTCATTGTTTTTTAGTGCTACTACAATTTGAAGCAAATATCACAGAGGCATCTGAAATGGTTGCTGTTATCCATATAACCCCTACAAACCCTATAAAGGGACAGATTTAACATGACCATATCTAAAGTGATATAATATCACCAGGACCTTTGAAATGATTGCTATTACCCATATACATCTGCAAACCATATAAAGGGAGATATTTAACATACTCATGGATATGGTAGACTTCATTTCAAAACCTACAACATGCTAACCTCCAGCCCACTTCATACAGAAATAGTTTTTAGTGGAACTTCAGCACACAGCATCTGATAACAAGTTGCTATCCTCCATAATTCTATAAAGGGACAGATTTAGCGAACCCATATAGATAACAGCAAAAAATTCAGTATTTGAAGTATTTTTTTCGGTATTTGCACCGAAATTCATTTAAAAAGTTACACACGCAAACATTCTGGCTACTTCAGTAAAACCATTGTCGTTTTAGGGCTACTGCAATTTAAAATGAATGTCAGCAAAGACATCTGAAATGGCTGCTATTACCCGTATACATCTACAAACCATATAAAGAGAGAAATTTAATTTACTTATGGATATAGGAGATTTCATTTCAAAAGCTACAACATGCTAACCTCTAGCCCACTAGAGTATAAATGCTGTTTGAAGCGAATATCGCCATAGCATCCGAAGTGGTTGCTATTTTTTACTATTCAATAAAGGGACAGATTTAACGTGACCATATACATAGCAGCAAAGAATTAAGTGTTTGAGTGTTTTGCTGAAATTGCACCGATATTCATCATTTCAAAAGTCATACACGCAATTATTCAGGCTACTTCAACAAGACATTGTTGTTTTAGACCTGCTGCAAACGAATTTCAGCAGGACATCTGAAATGATTGCTATTATCCATATACATCTATATACCATATAAAGAGAGAGATTTACCTTTGACATGGATATGGTAGACTTTCATTTCGATTGCTACAAAATGCTAACTTCTAGCCCATTTTATCGAGTTCTGCAATTTGAAACAAACATCGCCACAGCATCGAAGTGGTTGCTATTTTTTACTATTCTATAAAGGGACAGATTTAGCGCGACCATATACATAGTATCACGACATTAAATGTTCGAAGTGTTTTGCTTCAATTGCACTGATATTCATCATTTCAAAAGCTACGCATGCAAACCTTCAGGCTACTTCAGTAAGCCATTATTGTTTTAGGGCTACTGCAGTTTAAAACGAATGTCAGTATGACATCTGAAATGTTTGCTACCACCCATATATATCTGCATACATATAAAAGAGAGATTTATCTTGCTCATGGATATGGTAGACTTCATTTCAAAAGTTACAACATGAGCTCCAGCCCACTTCATCGAGTGGAAATGCTGTTTGAAACGAATATCGCCCTAGCATCTGAAGTGGTTGCTATTTTCCACTATTCTATAAAAGGACAGATTTAGCATGACCATATACATAGGGCGGAATTCAGTGTTTGAAGTGTTTTGTTTTAATTGCACCGATATTCGCCATTTCAAAAGTTACACACACAAACATTTAGGCTACTTCAATAAGCCATTGTTGTTTTAGGGATACTGCAATTTAAAACGAATGTCAGCAGGACATCTGAAATGGTTGCTGTTATTCATATACATCTATGTACAATATAAAGGGAGATATTTAACTTACTCATAGATATGGTAGACTTAATTTCAAAAGCTACAGCATGAGCTCCAGCCCATTTCATCGAGTGGAAATGCTGTTTGAAATGAATATCGCCATAGCATCTGAAGTGGTTGCTATTCTCCGCCATTCTATAAAGGGACACATTTAGCGTGGCCATATACATAGTAGCACGGAATTCAGTGTTTGAAGTGTTTTGTTTTAATTGTACAGAGATTCATCATTTCATAAGTTACACACACAAACATTCGGGCTACATCAGTAAGCCATTGTCGTTTTAGGGCTACTACAATTTAAAATGATTGCCAGCAGAATATCTGAAATGGTTGCTGATATACATTTATTCGTGTGAATTTTATAAAGAAAAAGTTTTAGCGCCCCATATCTTTAGTAAATACAAAAATAAGGGTTTAGATTAATTCGTACCGTGATTCATAAGATTCACCAAGTTAATACCCTTCAATTGCTCTGACACAGTCAATAAATTCGTAACAATAAAAGTACATGACAGCTATTTCGTGTTTACTCTTTGATTAACAATATGTTTTTAAAACAACTTCTTTAAAAAAAAAGTAGCAAACATTTACCAGAGTTTTTCGGCTTAAACATAAGTACATATTATTTTTTTTACCATCAGGATCCATTTTTTATATTTCGTGCCAGTATACAACATATAAACATCTGTTCAAGTAGAAGAACTATTTTCAGAAGAAACTGCTATCTTTGCTTGTCATAAGGTAAAACAGACGGCTCAGACGTTGATATGAGTCATTAACACATACTATCATGAAAGCTATTAAGATATTTTCCTTCCTATTAGCGGCATGTCCTACAGTCGAGGATTTCAGAGACGAGGAGATTCAATGGCGATTGTGTCAATCTGTGTGAAGGTCTTGTATCTTCGTGACGGGTTGTTTGCTTTCGAATACTTTCTTCTTCTATACGATAGGTATACAGCTGACAGTAACCTCTGTAAAAATACCAGCGATAAACAATCATCTAAACTCATCAAACACTTTGGAAAGAGAGAAAAACTTTTAAAAAAAAAAAAAAATTGAGTATTTATGCAAATTAGGTCATAACCTGAAGCATTTAAGTAAAAGAATACATCCTCATTATAAACTACGGAGGTATTTTAAAAACATGGGTATTGAACTAGAGGATCACCGTAAATTAACATCTGAAGCAGTAAATTGACGTATAAAATTTTCTATCTACTTTTTGCCTTTCAATCTATTTTATGAGTCTGTCAACATTATCATTTTCAATTAACTTTGTGACTTTATAATGTTATAGTACAAATCCTCGGAAATTTTATACGTATCGTTGAATTTGCGATTTCTTTCCCTTTTAAAGATATTTAACATTAATAAATTTTTCATAGTTTCAAAACTAATTGAGATGAATCAAAAGCTAGTTTTGAAAAGAAAAATATTTCATTTTGAGACTTATTGAATCTTATTTTAGCATTTAGAACTTCCTCTATGAAAGTTCCTATCTTTAATCTTGAAACATTTAGAAAATTATATATGGTAAGCATTTGTCAAAAAAGTCTCTTTTGACTTTGGTTTAAAGACATCCAATATCCATGTGGAAGATGGAATTTTTCTAAAAGAGACTTGTATTTCTAAATTTGATTTGGTTTGTCGCTCTAAGATCATTTTTTTGCAAATTTTTAGATAGTTAGACAGGGACCTACAGTTTAACGTGGATTCCGAACCACTCACAAACACGATGTCTACATTTTTGCGCGTATTTGTTTATAATAAGAGTTAACTATGTTGTAATAACGTACAAATAAATAATAAAAAAACTTATTTTAATTTCACAACAATTTGAGTTGTTTCTTATCCCACTTGGAAGACAGAAAACATCTATACCAAGTCCAGGAATCAATGTGGTCTCATGAAAGGAGAAAAGAGAGGGAGGGCAGCTTCTGTTGTGATGGAGCACCCGTAGGTAGAAGTCTGACTTGGCTCTTGTCGCTGAAGGAGGACAGTGCCTTCCGAGAGGACATTTAGGGAAACCTAAAATATTAAAAAATCTATGCTAAACCTGTACTACCCCCGATTTTGCGTATCGAAAACCTGGAAAATTCCCACTAGATAGTCCGATTAACGAGGCATGACGATGAACATCTCAAGCGCTATCGAGTCTGTTTTTTGAAACAGGGTCTACAACAAAGCAGCCAGCGGATTAAACCTCCACCCTAATACTCACCAGCGACGCTCTTTGTTACTGAGCCGCGAGCCACGCATATATTTCATTTGATTATACATAACAAAATAAAAATCATACAATATAATATAAAAAAAAGAATTGGATTTCTGATAATAACATTAATTTAATAAATATTTCATTATTTGGTTCGTTTTCTTCTGTAATCCAGAGCATAAGGGATAAATCAACAAGTTTTTATGGGTTGTTTTTCTTATAGTCATCATCATCATCAGTGACGCAGCAGCCCCATGGTGGGCCAAGACCATCTACCTACTGACAGATTTCAAGACAGGGGATGTTCTATCTTTCTACGGGGTAGGGTTGACAACCCTACACCCAACACTCTATAGTCATTTCACTGGGACTTACGGTTTAAAGTGGATTTGAACCAGTAGAAACATCCATGGCACTGCAGTGACTTGAACCCGAAACTCGATCACTCAGTCACTCGGCCATCAGGCCCTTTCTTAGTCAAGCCCCTAGTCCTGCCTAAAAATATTTGCTTACAAATATATTTGATCCAACTTGTTGTGCTTTAATACATTATATGCTGCAAAAGGGGCCTGATGGCCCAGAGACAAGCTCTCTGGTGCTCGACGACACAGGTTTCTTGTTCGACTCACGGCAGTGCGATGCATGTTTGTAGTGGTTCGAATTCCACTTTAAAACCGTAGGTCCCAGTCTGATAATTCTGTAGAGCATTATAGGGTACGTTACTCGCGTCCATAGCATATCTTCAAGCTACACGTGCTCCCTATGTAGGGCTAAATGAGTAACAACGTTCGTCAGTGCAGCCGACCCGACATGCCTTTTTCAAGGCTGAATTTGTACTGGGTTGCTCACGGGGACCTGGTCAATACGACCCAGTCCTCGACACAATTAAAAAAAATATATTATTAGCAACAACCACAACAACATTGCTTTGTGAATTTATAAAATTGGAACAGAATTTTGCCAATAAATATCGTAGAAATAAAACAAAAATTACATAGCTAGCAGATCGTGCATCATAGCAGGTATGTTATTAACAACAGAATCTATGGTCAGCAATAAAATGAGAATCTTTGAATAAAATATTTTCTAATATTTAAATCTTTCCTTTTTTTTTTTTATTAGACTAAAAAGGTGGATGTTCTCTGTTCTAACCTATTCTCAAGATCTAAAAAAAAAAAACAATTCAAGAAAATTATCAATTATATTTTTCAAGTAAAACGGATGTGTGATAAGATGTTCTGTGCATCTCTGGTATATACTTACATTCACAAGTCTGTACTTATATCACTTATGGTTAAATTTTGTTGATGAAGAATGCCTATTTCGTGCATGATTACAATAGGTTTTGGCGTAAACAATCATTTTGCTTTAATTTTTTCAGTTTTTAAGATTAAGAGGTAAAGTTTCGAACAGAAGAACCCAAGTGTTAAAAATTTTCCAGACTTGAATCGTTTGATCTCACAATAAAAGGGGTTATCATTTACTTTTTTTTTTTTTTTTTTGTTTTCCAATCTATTTCAATTTTATTTTTTTATATATCGTAGCTATTTATTAAAATTTTATGAATAGCCAACTACAAATGCAGAAAATGCATGCTATTTTCTGTTGGCTAATACCTTCAAAAGTTATTAAAATTGCAAAGGGCTGATTTTATCTGTTATAAGAATGATTTCAGCTAATATTTCTGATAGATTTTTAATGCCAAATATTTAATAATGTAAAATAAATTTTAAAAATTAAAAATTAATAAAAATTAAAATCTAAAAAAATTAAAATAAAAAAATTTTAAAACTTAAAAATATAAAATTTAAAATAAAAAACATTTTTTTATTAAAATTTATGAAATAATTTAATATTTATTTTACATTATTAAATATTTTTTAAAAATATTTCACATTTTTTTATTCCGTCTTTCATTTTTATATTTTTCATTTAAACTTCTCTTTGCTACAATTACCCTTATCTCCTCCATTTCTTGGAGTTTTGGTGGCTATTTTGCAGAACGGACGTTTTAAAGAAATGTCCGTTGGTGTTTCCGCTGTTGTAGTAGCAGGGTCAGTGAAGCAAGGGCATCTTTCTTTAAACAGCGGTATGCTGTCCTGTTCAAATCAGTGAATGAGAATTTTAATCGATTCTATATGTTACCATAAAAACAAACAACTTTACTATTGTGCCCAAAAGTAAGACCAATTTTTTTTTCAAAATTCTTCATTTATTCTTCAAATTTATTTCCTCGCCTTCAAAGTAATCCCCCTCCGGACACAATGCACTTATGCCAACGTTTTTTCCAATCTTCAATGCATGCTAAAAAGTCATCCGCAGAGATGGCCTTCAAAGCACGCTTCGATTCACATTGAATCTCTTCAATCGACTCAAAACGGTGTCCTCGGAATGGTCCTTGAGTTTAGGGAAAAGCCAGAAGTCGCACGATGTGAATACGGTGGTTGTAGAACGATGTTTCCTTTTTTGGCGAAAATGTCACGAAGAATCAATGCAATATGAGCTGGTGCATTTAGCGTTTTCGGTACCAATCAGATTTTCACGCGTTTGAGGCCCAAAATGTAATGGACCGATCTTTTTGAAATTCCAATATTATCTTGCTGATTGTAATCATCTAATTGTAAATCGACGGTTTGCAAGCACCATATCTTTAATTTTTTTGGACACGAGCTTCGTCAGTTGAGGTGGATGGTGGACCAGAGGGCTCTTCGTCTTCAACGCGTTCTCTGCCTTTCTTTGAACTGTTTATACCACTTGTAAACATTTCTTTCCGATATAGGAATGCCTTCTGCAACATTCTATACGTTTCGCAAATAAAATTTAGTTCTAAAAAAGTTCTTTGTTCAATTAATTCAGACATTTCAAAATCACCGGAATCAGTTTTAGCGTCTCAAAAAGCCAAGCGTGACTCAAACACTAATGAATATTTTGACGTCACATTTCACACAGATGTCAAGGACAGTGCCAGCAACCTAAAAAGAAAAGAAATTGAAATTTATAAGCCCCAGGAATTTTAAATTGAAAATTGTTCTTATTTTTTGGACACAGTAGTATTCTCCAACAATTCTTCCAAGGATACGGAAGGCAATTGGTCAAGTGCAAATAAAATACAGGGGAAATAAAAACATGGACAAAGTCAGGTAATCAGTTATCAGTATTTAATAACTAAAGCTTATTCCTTTTGAGTGTCCTCCATGTTTGAGTTACAACCATACCTTTCATCTGTTTTGTTTTCAAGGTCATCATCGGTCTCAAACATTATTTTATTTTAGTTGACATTGAAAGTTCTGTTTTTTTCCTTCTTTTCGTTAACAGCCGCTTAAAATTATATATTATTGCATTTTAGGATTACTCACTAGTCACATTATAATTTAAATTTTATATGGGTTTTTTTATAAAGGTAGCGATCAATACAATCGTTACCATGCAATGCGATGGCCTGGATGTTTGTGAGTGGTTCGAATCCACGTTAAACTGTAGGTCCCGGTCTATTCAGTCCAAAGTGTGCACAAAATGACCGTAGAGCGACAAACCAAACCAAATTCTCCATTCCAATCCCAACGGAAAAACATTCCATTCAACGTTTGGTTTGGTTTGCCCTCTCTATGGTCATTTTTTTTACATACTTTACGATTCCGGAACCACAAACGGTTTGGTTTGGTCTTTACAGTCATTTCTGCCCATTTTGAGTTAATTAGGCAAGCACCTAAATTTAACATGGATTCCGAATCACTATCAAATATCCATGGCACAGCCAATATTCAAACCTGAAGCCTGTAGTACCAAAGGCCAAAGCGCTAGACAATTGGCCATCAGGCCGTCCAATCCCAACGGGAAAACATTCCAATCAACAGATTTATCAGGCCTAGCACATTTGGTTTAGT
Organism: Caerostris extrusa; assembly: GCA_021605095.1. Taxonomy (NCBI): domain Eukaryota; kingdom Metazoa; phylum Arthropoda; class Arachnida; order Araneae; family Araneidae; genus Caerostris; species Caerostris extrusa. The sequence goes on from BPLR01013179.1 coordinate 127,584, forward strand.
TTGTCGCTCTACGGTCATCTTGTGCACACGAGGACTAAACAGACCGGGACCTACAGTTTAACGTGGATTCTGAACCACTAACAAACATCCATGCCACTGCATTCAAGTTAAGCAAGAGTTACTCATCTAGAATTTTAAACTTGATTCACCAACACGTCCAATTACTGGATTGTTCTGGCTACCATTAAAGGGTTTTGATAAAAATAAAATAAATAAATAAAACCCTCCTAACTCATGAGAATGGTTTGCCTATCCAGGATCAATTTTATTACGAGGAGTACATCTTATACATCGGACAACAGGGTACAAATCATTTATGCAGCGTGGGGTCTACCAGTGCGAGCGCCCCCAGTAATCAAGGTGGCTGAGGTGATGGAGCGGCAACCTAGGGAGCCGCGCAATCGCAGAAAGGGTATATTTCACCCTGACAGATGTTCCAGTTGCGAAATGGAACGCGTTATTAATTCCTCCTCCCCAATCAAAAGTGGGATTTCGGGCCACGCCCTTATCAAGGGCGATGGGTATGAATATTTTTCAATTTTGGAGCCACCGGGCCCCGCCCGACTTCCTCCCACTGCTTCACTGTAACTGCGCCCTCAGTGACACGCTCATGATTGGAATTGAATAGAATCGCTGTAACCGTAGATCGCCACCTTCGGCACTTCTTTCTTCAAAATGACATTCGACTTTGATGGATATCATACAAAAATAAGTGCATTGCATTTGTATTACGCCAACAAAAATTCCATTAAACAATGAAATAGCAGTTCAAAATAAATAAATAATATAAAGGACAATAGTGAATTTACATTTTAATAATACTAAGAGAACTTTTTAATGAAATGGTCATGAGTAATACATTTGATCTGTTACTATTTTAATTACGTTCTCACTGTCATAATATGAAATTTAATTAATAATATGAAACATAATTAGTAATATAAAAACTTAATACTTAAATAATATGAAACATGATTAGTATTATGAAACCTTAATACTTAATATGAAACAATAACATGAAACCTAATACTTACAATAATATGAAATAATAACAAGAAACCTTAATGCTTAATAATATGAAATAATAACATGAAACCTTAATGCTTAATAAATAATATGAAATAATAAACATGAAACCTTAATTCATAATAATATGAAACTTGTAACCGTGTTTCCTCTACACATTGACCACAGGCTTCAGGTTTGAATCCTGGCGGTTGCATGGATGTTTGTGAGGAGTTCGGAATCCCCGTTAAACTGTTCGTCCTGGTCTACTCAGATTAAAGTGTGCACAAAATGATCGTAGAACGACAAACTAAATTAAACTAAACTTACACGTTTAGAGAGCGTCCCCTTTTCAATTCAGGAGGAATGATCAGTGGTTTCGAGAACTATCAGTGGTCTCGAGACACTCAGCCGAGAGGAAGTACAGCGCAACTTGCACTCCGCTGAGAGGCCTTTAGTTTACAGTCTCTCACCCGAGAGGAAATATATTTAGTGCATCCCGGCTCATTATTTGACCTACAGAGTCTCACTGGAGTGGAAGTATATTTCGCACCCTGCACGCATCCGAGTTTCGGCTTTCGGTTTAGAATTGGTCACAAATCTATAATTATATGTCTTTTAAATGTGTTATATAGTGTATGTTTCTAATTGTAGGTGTGTGGTGTTTGTGTGTGTAAAAGCTAGGAGTTCTTGACCTGTACCTCAAATATCTCAATCCAATTACAATCTTTTTGTTCAACCTGCCCACTAAAAACTTAATTCATATTCTTAAATAATAACACATGAAACCTTACTTAATAATATGAAACTTTTTTTAAAACAAATCAAAATCCGAAAAAAAAAAAATCCCTACCATTGGCGCAATTTTAAAATCGCCAATTTTGGCGCAATTAAAGATATTAACAACGATTATTCAATTCCTACTATTAGTTCACACTCTCCCTATATATATCTTGTTCAAATTTTCAATCGTTCATAAAATACTTTTTATTCATCCACTCAAGTTCAAATACATTTTTTTTTGAACTTGTAGTGGATGACACTGATGTTAATACAGTTTTTTCAAATATTAATTCACTCATTAAATTAAATTAATTAATTTTAGTATTTTTAGATTTAAGTTGCATATATCTACCAATAGAAAGCGCCAGATGTAATAGAAAATGTCAACTTCAACTTAAAAAAAAGGAATGAAAATTATTTATAAAGGACTTTCTTAAAGGAATTGACTTTTTTAAAAAAATTATTTTTATTTTTTTTAAATTTATTTAGTATTTGCATAAATTGAAGCTACTAGATTTATCGTATTATATTCTCTCTCCCTCAAAAATAATAAATA
>BPLR01013181.1:0-17817 GCA_021605095.1 Caerostris extrusa
TACTATTTTATTTTTAATATTAGATTTGCAACTGTATTTCCATGTCAAAGAAGATATATATAAACTTCTTTAATATACTATTTATTACAATTTAAAAAGATAAAAGGCTATTCACAAGCAATTTTTTTTATAATAGACACATTGCGATCCGCATTTTGATTGAAAATGGAATATGTCTATGAAGATTAAAAGAATGAACAGTAATTGAAGAAAAACGAACTCTTTATTTTAACATTAAAAAATTTATAATTCTGAAAGTAAAATGCAAATTGTGTATCTATCTTTTCATATTAAGTAGTCTATCTGAGTCTACCTCCATCTACAACAAATGAATGGAATTCCATCTTTATTGACTCAAGATCTGCCTTACAAGCTCTTAATAAGCTGGTTTTTCAGTATGATCTTGAACGTCACGTTAGAACAAATCTACTGCTTGAACAGAATATGTATCCTGCTGTTCATGTAGATTTGAATTTAAATTTGAAATTGGGCAGATTCTTTTGGCGAAGAATGCCAGGGTCGGGATCAACTGCTGTCATTCTACTTCCCTTGCAGTTGAAAATGCCTGGGAAAAATATAAACTTCTTCACCCCTCTCTAAGATTAAAACTAAATACCATAACTAAATGTCGACAGAAAAACAGTTACTGCTCTCACAAGGTGAAGAATGAAGCACCCCAAAAAAATATGAAAATTTCTGCTGATGGCGTTAAAAAAAATACCAAAAATGTGGCAACTGTCCTGATGTCGAGCTGACTCCTCATCATGTCTTTGATTGTCCAGCTGTTGCAGACCATCCCTCGGAAGAAGATTTATACTCCGAGCTGGCAATCAGCATAGCTAATATTTTTGGGAGCACCACCATTTGATTCTCTTGTGCTCTTCAGAGGATACGCACAACAACAACAATATATTAAGAATTTCTTTTTCTTTTTTATCTCTACGAATAATTTGTTTGATCAACAAAACTTTCTAATTGTTCTGTATTCTTAATGTTTTATTTATTTTCATTTTCTAATATCACCATGCTCTTAAAAATATCCAAAGTTGATGAATTTACTTTATTTTTTTATCAAGATAAAAAAAAAAAAAAGAATTGTTTTTACTGCGCCTTTCATTGAATTTTCAGAGTTATTACTAGTCAGAGTTTTCGCACAAACTAGTAAATTCCTTTATGAGTTCTTCACTTTAGAAATCGCAGACATCTAAACAATCAGTGACTAGGTACATTTGATTATATAATATCAATTATGACCTGGATGGCAGTCAACAATGTTTTCAAATGTCTATAGTTTGGACACTGATTTTTACGATTTGAAAGCTTTTTTACCTCGCTGGACGTTTTAATATAAGCTTTACTTGTCTCTCTGCAAGTAAAGCTCATATTAAAACGTTGTTGCTTAAAATGGAAGCTGGCAGTACAGAAACAATTAATCTTCATATGAGTGTGTTTCTAAGCACTAATATCTATACTCAGATATTGTTGTTGTTGTTCTAATACAGTTGGCAATACAGAGACAGTTAATCTGTATGCCATAAGCAAGGGCTGCACCACTGTTACTCATTTAGCACTATCCAGGGCCCGTGTAGGAAAATATGCTACGGACGCGAATAACACTACCCCCACAACGCTCTACAATCTATTAGCGGCCTGATGGCCAATTAGTAGTTCTCTGGCATTGGTACTACAGGCTCAGATTCGAATTCTGGCGTGGCATGGATGTTTGTTAGTGATTCAGAATACAATTTATACTATACGTCGCGGTCTGTTTAACCCTCGTATTGCATAAGATGACCGTATAGCGGACAAAAACCGAACTATGATCCTATTAGACTGGGATCAACGGTTTAAAGTGGATTCGAACCGTTCAAACATCCATGGTACTACCGGGACTCGAACCTGAAAATCTGTGCTAACGAGCGCCAGAGTGCTAACCACTCAGCATATGTTAAAAATGGCATCATATGTTAAAAAGTACCAAATATCGTTAGAATGTTGTTTTTGACGTTGAACAAAACTTACTTTTCAAATAGTCTGCATTAGATTTGAAACTACAGATCCCGTTTTAGACGACACTGTAATTTCAACAGTAATTGATTAGAACTAAGAAGAAAGCAAATGGATACTTGCTCATGTTTTGTTAAAGTAACTGCTTTTTTATACTTTCAGTGAAAGGTATTCTTTTTTCAGATAAATTAACTTTATTTACAATCTTCTCTTTTAATTTTATTTACAATCTGTCAATTTTTTTTTAATTTATAATTCCTACCAATGATACTAGAAAATTAAAATTTTTCATTATAATTATTTTCATAAGACGTATTTTTTCTATACATCTATAGCTAAAAAAACTAAGAAAAAAATTAATATTGAATTTGGAATATGATTCTGTTTCCAATTTCTGTCACTTTAACTGTATCAATCTAGAATTTCCATCCTAGATATGAAATTAAACGTGGAAATAAATTATTAAAATATGTGTTATATCACAAAGAAAAGACATTATAACTAAGAAGATTTTTAATGTGGGTAGTTTTCTTGACCATGCTAGCTTCTTTTTCTTTTTAAGCGCTGAGCATTTGCCAGTTTAAATCACGATACTTCATTTAACCACACCTATATATAGGTGTGGTTATAACTTTCGAAACCGAGCATGAAAAGAGTAAGAAACATGCAAAGAAAAAGCTTCGATAAGTGTAAAGCATGAGTCATCACTATCTTGTCATATCGTAAGAGTATTTTCGTATAAAGCTCGTGCCTTTTAAATGAAGATAATTGCTGGCTTCTGCTATTTAAGTTTAAAAAATTTGTTTTCAAACTGTAGTCTCCAATTTTCTACCGATGTTTCGGAGAAGATAATTTCAAAATTTACTAATGACATAATAAAATAAATTAAATTTTAAAATTTTCATTGTCTTTAATATCTATAGTGATTTAATTTAGTTTGAATTATTACAGACTGTATCGATTTAATTTAGCTAATTTTAAAGAATTTTTAATAAATATTTAGACAGAAAAAAAAAAAAAACAATAAATGTCAGCGATCTTTATTAGAGAGTATTATAGTTTAAAAGAATGAGTAAAAAACTGCAAAAATATGTCTAGCAAGAAAAATTGTAAATTAAAAAAATGCAAATACATTTTTGCTATCCTTTTACATATTTGTAAATAGTGGAAACGAAAAGATATTTAAAAATAAATAGTTGATAATTTTTTTATAAATTTAAAATAATTCAAAGGATATTTTTGCTAATGATATATTTACCAAAAAACAGATATAAATCATGAATAATTTTTCAAACAAATAAATTTTTAATTCAAATAACGGTTGAAAGCCAGAATACTGTACCCCTGAAGAAGTCGCCAATTTTGCAACCTGGTATATTTCGCCAAATGTTCCGCCAATTTCTTTAAGTTTGCAATACCGCAATTAAGGAATTCTTAACTTCTTCTTTTTTTCCGAACAATATAATGTCTATTTTTTTTTTTTTTTTTGTTACTTTGATAGTTATTTGCAGAATTTTACTTTGACGTAAAAATAATGTAAGGAATAAAACGTGACGTAATTGATGTTTGGCTACTAATGTTGCCTTAATAGCGATCTTTGGCGAAATAGCGTTTTACCAAGCCACCAAAATTCGGCAGCTATTTTGTTTGTTTACTTGACTCGGCATCCTATTGATGAATTTTGGTTTAATATCTTTTTACCCCGAAAACTAACTGCGGCATTCATTATTATGTTTATTTGACGACTTGGCATACGGGAGATGCATTTGGAAAAGGGTACAGAATTCTAGATTTTTTACCCAAATAACTTTTTAACCATTATTTGAATTCAAGAATAGTTTGTATAATCGAATTTTAATTTTCTTATATTCATATTCCAAACATATATAATTTGTGTTTGTACTTTTTTATATGTTGTAAGACGCTAAATATTCTGAGATACAATCTGTATAACATTGTTAACTCAACAATGTTATTTCTTTACATATTGATGTAAAATTTAATACCACTTATTTAGCAATGTTATTTTAACATTGCAAACTTATTAATAATATTTTGACATTGCTACCTAATTATTTTTTAAAAAATGGCACTAGACACAATTGGTGGTTAACATTTCGTACTTCTGAAATGATGAAACTGTTTAAATTCTTATATGGATTTGAACTAACTATCTGGATTTGGACTAACTAAATTCGAGGAGAATGAAATTTTATTTCATTCTTAAATGACACGGCACATCCTGCGTTCCCGCTCAGAAACATTTACAATCTTTCACATCGAGAAGAAATTTATTTAGAGCAACTCTGCGTATTAATTGCTTTACAGACTCTCACCAGCAAAAGAAGTATATTTAGTGCAACTCTGCACTCCTTTGCGCACCCCGGGTTTAACAGAGAGTACCAGCTCAGAAGTGGAGTCCTTCCACGAGGCTATAATTATCTACTGTTTACTTTAAATGTGTTAATTTTGTAATAATTCTAATTTCTTAAATTAATTTTTAAATTATGCTGGATGGCAATAAATGTTTACTGCTACTACTAGACTACACAACATCACTGTGCCTACTGCTCAGTTGCCCTATACAGTTTAGGAATGATGTGGATGAGAAGTCTGATTGGGCTCTGTGTCGCTCTACGGTCATATGAGAACACGACCTACGGCTTAAAGGGATTCCGAACCATAACAAACATCCATGGCACCGCCGGGAACACGAACCCGAAATCTGGGACACCGAGCTCCAGAGCGTTAGCAACTCGGCTAGCAGGACCCCAATAAATGTTTTAAAAACATTTAGAAATAAAAACAATATCAAGAGCGTCCCTGTAAACATCCAAAGAACATAAGTTTTTTTTTTTTTTTTTTTTGATCGGCCATTCCTTTACTTCCAAATTTCACTCAGAACTCTTCCGTCCACGTGAGCTATGCCTGAAATTCCCTCTACAAATCGAAGAGAGAATTTTTGTTGAAACAGATAAAATAATATCTTTGGCGGATGAAAAAAGCAGAAAAAAGACATCAAAGAGGCGCCATCGAACTAAGTGAAAAGCAAGTTATTCACTGCCCATCCACAACGAAATTAGTTCCAAACATCGTGAAAAATTCTCGATAGAGTTAATTCTCCGATTGACGTCAAACGACCTACGAAGGGCAAATCCCGCCCTTTTCTGACTGACGTCACGAATCGCTGAATGGATAAAAATCGATCAGTTTCGCCAAGAATTTCAAACGTCGCCAGCGCAGGCGCTGTTCTGGCCCACGTGTCGCCAAAACGTACGATTGTAAAAATACGTCTCAACGCACGCGACGGAACAATGCGGCTGTCTTGCGAGACTATTAATCGAGGTATTCTGAAAGCTATGCGGAAATTAATGTGTCTCTTCCATTTCAGTTAATGTCATTGAGTTATGACTAATTTACACGGGGTAATCTAATTGTTCCGTCTCTTTTTTTTATTATTAATTTATTTCTAAACTTAGTACGTAGATGAAAGAATAGAGTGAATGTTGGATTCAATTTATACGATTTATCTTACTTTTGTAATATTTAATGCAGCATTTCATGAGAAAAAGAGATGTGGTAACTCAATAGTTTAAGGAATGATAATTCATAAATTTGCCTTCCGAACTAAAGACAGGAAAGACTTTTAATACCTAGGTTTTGCGATTATTCCTATAACTTTCTATAGAATTAGATTCACTACACCCACATAAGAGAAAACGGGAGATGAATGCCATTTTGGAGGTCTTTTTGAGGTTAACACGTTCACATTTGTGTCACATATGAGAACTACGGCAAAAACATACAGCCTGATGACAGCAGGAAGGACAGAAGGCAATCTAAGTTTTTCCCCACTAGCACGAGAGAGATTCAGACTCAGAGTTTATAGCAGAGGTAGATTCAGAGAACACCACAAAATGCTTACTACATTACGCCCACATTTTGCCTCAACAATTTTTGTATCTGGAGATATCTGAGAATCCTCCTTTCCCTTCCCTCTTCCTTCTTCTTCTTCTAAATACAAAGCTAATCCCCCCCCCAATTTTCACTGAAAAAAAAAAAAAAAGAAGAATATAGTATTTCGATAAATCCCATTTTTTGAGCTGATGATGCCCTATAGTAGTGTCTTCTTAATAAAAAATACAACAGTAATAGAGGCCTGATGGCCAATTGGCTAGTGCTCTACCCTTTGGTACCCCAGGCTTCAGGTTCGTAAACCTAGAAGTAGCATGATCTTTGTTGGTGGTTCGAAATCCACGTTAAACTGTAGGTCCCGGTCTAGTTAGCCCAAAGTGTGCAAAACATGTCCGCAGAGTGACAATCAAAACGAAACCAACAAATTAATGAATTCCTATTGCAAATAATTTCCAAAAAGCCCACCAGTTTAAATTAATTTTTTTTTTTTTTTTTATTATTATTTAAAACACCAGTCCATCTTCTCGTGCTCCACAAAAATATAACGTGAGGATAACATGAGGCAAAATGTAACACAAATTGGTGATCAAAATTTATCACAATAACTGTATTAAATATTCAGATATGTGTAAATAGAAACTAATAGTCTATAACAGGAAATATAAATAGAATTATTGATATAATAATACAATTAAATACACTAAAAAAATTACAAATGGAAACTAATCATGCATATGCAAGCTAACGAACCAGAAAATCAATTTACAGATGACAATTGAATTGCTGACCAATTGCATCGAGAATTACAGAGTGTTTCGTAAAGTACTAAAAATCAGAAGATTCCAGGTACCACTGATTAGTTATTCAATTTTAAATTAAGTATATCCTATATTTTCCTTGAATTGCTTATTGGAGGATTAAACAGTTTTTAAAACATTTATTTACATCTAACTTTTTGCGGGTTCTTGAGACTCGTACAGCCCTAAAATTTGGAAGAGGGGAAGTCTTTCTATTATTCCCAATAAACCACAACGTCTACCTACGGGAGAAGATTATCTTGCCGCCCACCTACACTGCATAGGCATTTCAAGCTATCCTATTTGTCCACTTTGTGATTCTGGAGAAGTAATGGGCAGGGCTTTCGATGTGGGGTTATCAGTGGGCCTACAGAAGAGTCGAGATATTGAGAAACAAGAATGCTCATTAGACAATGACTCTGATCTTTTTTGTTCTTAGTTCTTGATAGTTCTATTTTTCTTAGTGCTATTGTTCTATGTAAAAGTTTTTGCCTAGCCATTGGAAAAAAAATATTTTCCTTGGATAATCACCGATAATGTTAATGAAATTAAAAATCTTAAAAATATTATCTATGTATTTATAATAACTCCAATAAATATGAATTTCGAACTGCTACTAATTATTGACCGCTTTTTCAACTCTGTTAGCATCACCTAATGCAGAATATCAACAAAGCACTTTTTCATAAATATACGTAACTTTCATATTTATTGTATGAATTTATACTTTTTATACAAATACTTTTTCTTGTCCATATTTCCAAACTCAATCAATGAGTCAATCCCTCAATCCTGATCTCCAACCTTTTAAATGCCCACTACACAATTTGTCCATTTTTCTTCAGAAACGTGGCAATTTAACAACAATTATTAGCAGAGTGCCCGAGAATTATCAAAACTATTTATTAAAAATTATGTTAAAAAAAATACAGACATAAAATATCTTGGTTCATTTAAAATTTTACAATACAAGTTAAAAAATTTCCATACGAGGGGGGAGTCTCTTGCTTGCTCGTAGTATGTACAAGCTGTATTTGATTTCAAGCCATGTTCGGCAAGAAATTCAAATTAGCTATAGTATATACTTGGGTCCCTGAAAAATTATTACAAGGAGTCTAATAGACACAATCTTTTATATAACTTCACATAAAAAAAAAAAAAATCCAATGGAGTTATAACAAGAAAGAGTCTACTTAGAATATCATAATTCCTCAAAAAACTGGTCAATGCAAGGGCATGAGAACCAAATGGAGGCCCTTATAATTTTTTATTACATTATTTCTATTCAATAATTCTCAGGTATACTGTACTTCTATTCAAATTAATATCAGTTCTTTTCTTTGCTAAATTTAGCAAATTTTAAATTCATATTGAAGATTATACATAAATATTAAAATATTTTAATTTAATTTTCTCTGTTGTTTTTTATGCTAATATTTAAAATAATATGAGATTAATTTTCATTTTCAAATTTTAATTTAATTTTTCGTTGTTCATTATCAATACTATACACGTCAAATTTACACATGTCTTTTGAATGTTAGGGCTAACTAAAATCATGGGGATTTAATACTAGTAGGCCATCTATGTGTCAGCCTACGAACTTTTCAGCCCACCTGTTAAATAACAGATGTGCTGAAAAGTCCATAGGCTAACACATAGATGGCGCTACTAGTATTAAATCCATATGATTTTCAGTTAACCCTTACCTTCAAAAGACACATGTATAAATTTGACAGCTATTACACTATTAGTATGTGTGTTATAGCATTTTTAGTGTAGCAACTTTTATTAATTTGAAAAAATGGATAAAAAGGAATGTCGTGTGTTAATAAAGCATTGCTTTTTGGCAAAAAAAAAATACTATTGAAGCCAAGGCTTGGCTTGATAAACATTATTTGGACTTTGCACCAGGATAATCAACCGTAGAAAAGTGGTTTGCTAAATTAAAACGAGGCGAAATGAGCACCGAGGACGATGCATGCAGTGGACTCCCTAAAGAGAGCTGTTATCGACGAATACATCAAAAAAAGTCCACAAAATAATTTGTGATAATCGTAAAAGGAAGTAGATTGAGATAGCTGAGACCCTAAAGATATCAAAGGAACGTGTTGGACATATCGTGAATGAATATTTGGATATGCGAAAGCTCTGTTCAAAGCGGGTGCCGCGCGAGCTCACAATCGACCCAAAACAACAACGCATTGATGACTCTAAGCAGTGTTTGGAGCTGTTCAATCGTAATAAACCCGACTTTTGCGTCGATATGTGACAATGGATGAAACATGGCTGCATCATTTCACACCGGAGTCCAATCGACAGTCAGCCGAGTGGACTGCACGTGATGAACACTAAAAATACTATAACTTCACTAAAAAGGCTATTACTCACATACTAATAGTGCGACAGCTGTCAAATTTATACACGTGTCTTTTGAAGGTTAGGGCTAACTAAAAATCACATGGATTTAATACTAGTAGCGCCATCTATGGGACTTTTCAGCCCACCTGTTAGATACTTCTATACTATCGATGGAGGCTCCTTTCAGTATCTTTGTTCGTAGATAATGATGTATTTTTTGGATAACTGTTATCCATTTTTTTTTGTCTTTTTCATCACCCCTTTCTTCCTTTACATTTTTTTTTATTGTGAAAATTATCCAAATCTTGCTTATTTTAATAACCTTCTCCCTTTCCGTAAATTTAGCTTCGTTAATTATTAATACTTCTATATCTCTATAACGATTTCGAAATGAAATTTTTGGAAATATAGAGACAATTTCATTGAAATAGAGATTTATAGAAACCTTAATAGTTTTCTCTATTGTAAATTCGTGTGGTCGTAAGTCGAAGTTTGTCTGTAATTTTTATTTCTTCCAATTTTAATGATAAATAAGCTATAGACTCTTTTCAAATGGCAATCGTATTTATTTTACGTAAGTTAATCAAGTTTTTATACTGCAAATATGTATAAATGCGATCTTCTGATTCATATAGTTACATCCTATGTTGTTAGGAAAGTGTGAGTTGTATTATCCGGAAATTACTTGGTTAAAAGCAACACCCATATAATCCATTTTAATATGATCCAAATAAACTTTTTATCATAAAAATTTGTTATATTTGCCAATTATCTTGCAAATATATGCAAATTATCTTGACCAAATCTCAAATAGGGACCGTTGTGATTTGGCGACTTTTTTGTGGTGCTAAATGAGCGATAAGTCTCCAAATGTATTAACCCGGATTTCTTACACTTTGCGAAATTCACTTCATTTAAAATCTCAACTCGTTACTTGGCGGACATTGGCGAAAAAAAAAATTTGGGACGCCAAATCCCAACGGCCCCTATTCTACGATTTTACCATTATCTTGATAATTTCATCTTATATACTAAAAATATATACTAAAAAGTCTGTTTCGCCAAAAAAAAAAAGCAAAATTTAAATTTCAAAAATCATATGAAAAAAAAAGCTAACAATAATGCCATTAAATTATATAAAAAATAAAAAAAAAGATTAAATGGCAATAAATAATAAAATAAAATAAACTTAAATTTTAATGTAAAAATAAATATAAAGAAATTAAATTAGCTGTTTACATGAAATTTTACATAGTTACTTAAACTTTATGAATTGTTTTATTTTTATTTTAAAAAAAAATAATTAATAAAATAAATAAATTTAAAAAATTTTATTATTATAACTTTAATACTATTATAGACATGTAAAATGTCAATAAACAAATAATTATATCTGAACAATTTTTAACTTTATTAACAACCTTAAAATTCCATTTAATTAATAAAGCACCACTTACTATTTTATGCTGATAATAAGAACCTCATAAACCTCATAAATGAAACTGATATTTTTCAAACATTCAGATCTCTTAAAGTTATCGATACAAAAATAAATTTGAAAAATCAACGGAAAAAAATTAAATATTTCAGAGGGATCTTATGAAACCATACTTAAGATCAATGTTATTACTTTTCCCTTTCATATTTAAAAAAATACTTAAGGAGCGGATTTTTAATATCCAGTTTATTTACAAGAGATACAAAAAAAAGTAGTTAGAGTAATGAAATTGAACTGAAGTAACTCAATTTCAATTACACAGTGCAGTGTTACATTTAAAAGATAATAAAAATGATATAATATATTCTAAGTTTAGTAACTTGTATCAGTGCTATTTTTAAAATACTTTGAAAAGTTACATCGACAATAACAACAAAAACATTAATAATTTACAGTGCTCTTATTTATAAAACAAAACAAGTAATATTAAACAAAAATTTTAAGTCAATTCCTACTTTTTTTCACTCTATTGCAGAAAGTCCTTTGCAAATAATTTTCTTTCATTTTTTTACGTTTATCTGGAGCCATCTATTGGTAGATACATGCAACTTAAATCTAAAAAAAAAACTATAATTAATTCATTAAGTTTAATTATTGAATTAATATTTGAAAAAACTGTATTAATATCAAGTGTCATCCACTACAAGTTAAAAAAATGTATTTGAACGTGAGTGGACGAATAAAAAGTATTTTATGAACGATTGGAAATTTGAACAAGATATATATAGGGAGAGTGTGAGCTAATAGAAGGAATTGAAATAAGCTATTATTATGTATTAATTACCCATAAAATACGTGGGTATTGATTTGAAAAGAGTGAATAGGCTTTGGCCTGAATCCCTTTCTACGTTTCTTGTTGTTGTTGTTGTTTTTTAATTTCTCTCACGAGCAATTTTTATTGGTTTATTTAAATTTTTTCCACGTGCTTTTTAAAAATCGTTTGGAATTCCATAGTTATTCAATTCCTTCTATTAGCTCACACTCTCCCTATATATATCTTGTTCAAATTTTCAATCGTTTATAAAATACTTTTTATTCCTCCACTCAAGTTCAAATACATTTTTTGTAGTGGATGACACTTGATGTTAATACAGTTTTTGTAAATATTAATTCAGTAATTAAATTTAATGTATTAATTTTAGTTTTTTTTTTTTAGATTTAAGTTGCATGTATCTACCAATAGATGGCTCCAGATAAATTTTAAAAAATGATTGAAAATTATTTATAAAGGACTTTCTGCAATACAGGGGAAAAAAAGTAGGAATTGACTTAAAATGTTTTTTTTTTTTTTTATTACTTGTTTTTATTTAATTAACTTTTGTCAACTGATGAACAATTTAATTAATTTATTAATTTGATGACAATAACTGATGAACAATTTATTGTCTGAATATGATTTGTTGATACTTTTTCTTTCTTGTTTAAGATTTTTATAAAGTGGTTTGTTATTCAATAGTTTTTTTTATTTAATGTTTACTTTTTCAGTTTAGAACGATAATTGATGAACATAATTTGTTGATTGAATATGATTTATTGATACTTTTGTCTAAGATTGCTGTTATGCTTTTTGTTCTTACATTAAATTCTAAATTGTATGAGTAACTTGTATATCGGGCCAGACAATTAAAAATATTTTCTGAAAACTGGAACTTAAATATAGATATAAAAATAGTGTAGAAATAGTGTAGAAATATTTTTATTATAAGCCATAGATTCAATATGATTAATTAAAAATAAATATTCATTAATCATATTGAATCTATGGCTTATAATAAAAATATTTCTACACCTTCAAGTATTTATCTGTACACTCCAATATTCAACATTATAAAAATTTAGCAGAAATAATTCAAGGACATAATTAAATAGTAATTTTTTTTTTTAATTGAAGTTTACAAATAATAATAAGAATTAAGATGAAAGCTTAAATCCTCATAAATTTATATTTTGAAAAATTCATCAGTTTAGTTGCATTCATACATTTACATCAAAATTAAATGAAGATCACATAAATATTTTTTTGAAAAAAAGTAATTTTTTCCTATCAAAAATAAGAGACAGAAGATGAAAAAGTAAGAAGAAAGTCCATTATACAAGTATCTATTTAAAAATAAATATATTTCTAAAGGTTAGCTGGATTTTTTTTTTTCAAAATACTTTTCACGAAAAGGAATAGGAAGAAAAAAAACCAAAATTTTCCATCCGATTATATTTTTTATTGCTACTCAAAGAATGTTTTAATGGCTTTCATTACATTCCTTGGTCTCTTCGTACGTTTTCGAAGTATTTCGAAGAGCTTCGGGCAAAAGGAATAAAGAATATCGAAAAATCGAAAGTTTAGCATGAAGAAAGAAAAAAAAACTTTAAAAAAAAAGATGCACTGACAAAGAATGAAGCCATTCTACGACATATGCGTTTATCTCTATGAAAAATTTTCTGCAGTTAAATTTTTAATGCTTTAAAATAACGTTAAAACAAAAATATTTTTTCTTTTAATTAATATTCAACACAGAGTAATTTTGTGACATTGTGATCAATCACATCACATTAATTCACCTATAACTTGAGAAAATTTATTTTTTTATTAAATATATACATGAAGAAATAAAAATTCAATAAAATATATGTTAAAATTCACATTGCTGTAATTTTGATTTTGAGCATAGTTAATATTGTAGAGTGCAGGTTGGGCAAACCAGTTTTGTAACTGGATGTGGTTGGGTTGAGATACTTGAGGCACAGGTTTTAGAACTTGCAGTTTTATTTGCACACGCCCAAACACCACACAAATACAATTAGACATAAACAATATTTAACACATTTAAAGACAGTTAAATATAGATTCGGGGAAAAGATTCCACTTCTAAGCCAAAAACCCAAAACTCCGGATATGCGCAGGGTGCGCGAACTATATTGTTATTCCGTGTGAGAGTCTGTAGGCCAATTGAATATATTCCTCACGGAATGAGAGACTATAAATTTAAAGTTTCTTAGCGGGTGTGCAGGTTTATAAGGTTTATAAGTTTTTATAAGACTACTAGTTATTTTTAAAACTAGTAGTCTGATAAAAAATTTTTAGAAGTATTGTAATTTTGGAAAATATCGAAATAATAATAAATACAAATTAAAATAATAAACATGTCTTCAAATCAAAATATTCCAACATGAATTTCCTTGCTACAATCGTGAAATCTCATAACATAATTGTAAATTTGTTTGACCAATTAACATAATTACAAGTTCTCACTAATCTTTATTTTCAAAAAAAAAAAAAAATAATAATAATAATTTGAATAATAATTTGAATTATAATTTTTTTTATTAACTTAATTATTTTGTTTATTTTTATATATTTTTTCTTTATTAAAAATCTTTATTGCACCCAATAAGCCTTTATCAAATAAGACTGGATTTCTTTGTATTATAATACATTCCCAAATAAATAAATATCAAATTGATATAATAAATCAAACAAAATACAAAAAATATATATATATATATAAAGTAGTATGTAATCATCGAGTATGCAAATTATTAATTTTTTCTAAGTCAAATATATTCTTATTTTATTATACAGTTTTTATGATAATAAAATTATCCTTTACTGTACATTTTTTACTTAAAGTTACTACATTTACAAATTTAGCACAGTTTTCCCTTAAATTACACTAGTACCACAGGTTTCAGGTCTGAATCCTGGCGGTGGATGGATATCTGTGAGTGGGTTAGGAATCCACTTTAAACTGTAGATCTAATTAGTCTAAAGTGTGCACAAAAATGACCGTAGAGGACAAACCAAACGTTAGTTGCACAGACAAAATTGTGTTTTTATGGGAATAGTTATTTGAAAAAGTTCTTTTTGGATAATACATGAGTAGATTTATTAGATGGAAGAATTATCTAAATGTCTTACGACACTAATTTTGTAAGCACCTGATTTCCATACCATAGCTCATTGATTATTTGTTGTTTAAAATCAGTTTGTCTGATAAGAAGCAAAATTCGAGAAAACGATTCAATTGATAATCATTCATGCAATACTGTTTAAATAATTCAATATGGTTTTTATTTCTTCTATGTAATATTGGTTTAATTTGAATATCTTCCAAAACATAACTTGCCCTTCGGTAATATCCTTTATGAAACGTTTTATGGATTTAAAAACAAATTTGTAATACTTTATAAGCGATTGTATGCATTTTATAATACAGTACTTAATGATGTCATATAATTATTATTGAATATATACGGATACGAATTGCATTCGAAGAATCAATGCTGTAGCATTTTTTTTTTTTCTCACCAGAATATTTTTGGCATTTCATTTACAGGAGAGAGGAATGTATCATGCTTCATTATGGGTAGTTATATTACATGCAATTAATGTTCATATTAATGAGAACATATTGCCACTCAAATCTGATAGCAGATATTCGGTATCGTGTATGATGAGACATCATGAAATTAGCGATTGTTTATCCGATGGTTTTCTTCACAGGTCTAAACAACTACAGATGGAATATGGACCACACCATGAGTTGTTCCATCGTGATGGGTGATAGACCACCAGCTGAGAAATGTCTACTTTAATGAGAAGTGAGGGAATCTGACATCCCCCTCTTGACGGATTGTGTGTTAAAAGGAAAGTTTAGGGAAGAAGAGAGAGTTCTTGGCAAACAGTTGTATATATATATATATATACACACACACACATATAATGTTTGTAAATAAAATTTAAAAGTTCTTCCATGAACGCGACAGTGGCCTTCTTTCTTGAATCTGTTGTATGTTCTAGTATAGGCCGAGACGTTACAATGCTAATATTACAAATAAAATGCTCAATGATAATGGGTTAACACTTAATATATCAAAACAGATTTTTCTGCTATCTGATTTAGTGTAATATTATCATTATTAGGTTACCACTCCACCTATTGCTTACCTCTCCAACTCTTAACTTACATTCAGTATTTATGTTGTGAGATTTATCATAGATCTGTTCATTAGCATAAGCCACGTAACGCTGGACTACTGCAATTCGAATCATAATTTACGACACGTTGCAAATAATGGGCTCTTATTGGCACAATGTTAGAGAACAATTATCATTTAAGACGGCCTAAAAGTTCATTTCATTATTCCTCAAGATATTGCTTGATTCGAATCGGAAATATTTAGCTTCTCCTGCTCATTTCGTAGAACACTTCACTAACTATGATTCTTGACTGTTATTTTTTGCCCGTATACATGTCATTATTTACTTTATAAATTAATTTATTTATCCCTTTCTTTTATCTAAACAAGGCTTTCAAATTCTATCAAAGATAATTTTATTTGGTTAAAATTTTTGTGAAGCAGGATAGAGTAGATCAATAAAATGATGAAAAGTAAAATGACCTTTGGCGCATCACATTGCTTCCACTTTCTGGCAGTATTATTTAAAAATCATTAATTCCCAACTTACTACTTAAAAGCCCGACTTGTGGCTCAGTGGCAACATGCTCCGCTGGTGAGCATGAGGGCTGAGTCAATCCCCTGGCGGCTATGTTGTAGACATTTGTTTTGAAAATGAGGAGCTACTATGGTGTTTGGCATGTTTCAGCCTCTTGCCTCGTTAGTCAGAATACCTGGTGTGAGTTTTTCTCCGGATTTTCTCCCGTACGATACCCAAATATGGGATAGTTCCCCTAAAATTCCACACTGTCCTCCTTCTTCAGCGACCGAGCCAAGTCAGACTTCTACCTACGGATGCTCCATCACAACAGAAGCTGGCCCTTTTCCTCCATCCATGATGTCCGTTTCTCACTGCAGGACACTTCGGATTAGACACAGACACTACTGAAATTGTCGTATAAAAATAAATATTCGTACGAAAATAATTACTCCAAAATCACATTTTTATTTTATAAAATTATTAAAAATTACCTAAACTGAATGAAGTTTTTATTTTACTACCCTTACTGATTGTTCATATCAACAGGAAACCAACATTGAAAAACAAATATTAATTTGATTATTGCATGATTGGTATCCTTTTTGGAAGATAAAAATTTTGTATTAAAACTTTATATACAAACATTCGCCCAAAATTTCATTTAACGCTTCGTTGTTAATAAATATGAGATTGATTGCAACAAAATAATTTTAATATAATTAAGTTGATTGAACTAATTGATTTGGTTTAACTACTATTATGACTGTTAATGGTCTATGATAATTAACGAATATTATGAATATGATGGTAAATTTAAGCATGGTGAAATAATTTACTGTATTTAAATTGATTATGTAGATATTTTGATGGTAACTTTATTCGGCACAGATGTGATCCAATATCCTTTGAAAAAGCTTAAAAAGTGTATTTAGCCACCTAGTAATTTAAATATGCCTTTACTATGGTTTTAATCATAAATTTAAAGATTATCAAAATTATAACAATATAGAATTATAACATAAAGAAAATTATATCGAAATTAAAATGAAAGCCTAAGATAAAAAATGTGGAAATGAAATAGCAATAAATTAAGCATTTGTGTATATCAATATAAAGCCTTCAATAATTTCTATTAGATAATTCAATAAAAATTTATATGCAGAAACATTCTGAGTAGGCAGTTCCATATTAATAACCCATTAGCTTATCCTTTTTATCCTAAAGATAACTAAGAATAATGATCATATATTGCTGTGATTTAGCAAACCAGCATCATATCTAAAATTAGCTTTTATTTTATGTGACAAATTTTCATATTAGTGACTTTATGTATATTGGTAACTTTGTATACATTAAAAGCATAATATACATGTGCTAAAACTTTATGTTACTAAACCTTTTTTTTATCAGAATGTAGTATTATTAATAAAAAATTTTCATAAGTGGGAATTAATAGTAAATAAGAACAATAAAAAGAACTGACATTTTTTTCATTATGTGAGCTAAATGTTTTTTTATATCAAACTCTAATTACATTAAAAAACAAGTTAGATTCCTTAACAACTTATGAACGTTTATTACAATGTTTTAACTATTGAATTAAATCTGGAAGAAAAAAAATCTGTATCATGTTTTTAAAATATTTTTTTGTTCTAATTTCTTATATTCTTCCTGATGTTATACGCTACTTTCAATTTTAATTTGTACTTGAAATAACATCTTTTACTATAATTACAAATATTATTAGCACTGTATTATATCCTTCAGATAATATTTTTGTTTCTAATGCAGCTGCAAACATTTAA